>JAKWJD010001763.1:8167576-8318098 GCA_027705065.1 Solanum peruvianum
CAAAACCCACTAAATATCGTGGCAATCATTAAAAAAAAACTAAAAAAATAAAAATAAAATAAATATCAAATAAAAATCATTAGCAAAGGTAGAGAACCAAATAAAATGGTGACATATATTATCCTAAATGTATAACAAACTTAATCAAAATAAAAGTGATAACCAGTATTCACAAGACAATTAATTAAAACAAATAAAAAGCAATAACACATATCACAAGACCCAATTTATTTCAGAATCACAAAGAAAACAACGTAGCAGTAATTTGTTGGAGAATTGGCAATAAAAATACGAAGATAATTATGAACAATTTCAAACTTGATAATAAATAGATAAGAACAAAATTATATTTACCGAAGCCAAGATTTTACTGGTAAGATTTGTATAGTTAACATATAAAAGCAAGCACAAATAGACAAAGCAAAAAATATCAAAACAGAGGGCAAAGGGAGTTGGAGTCGATTTCGCCGACGAAAACGGTTTTGGTCGGAGATGGAATTTTGGGGTCGGCTTTTGGTGGTTCTGGCGGCTGGTTTGAACCGTTGAGCTTCGCTGGTGGATTAGGTTTTTCGAGCTTTGAGCTCTGTCAGAGAAGGAGTTATTGTTTGGTGGTTATCGCTGAAGTACCTACAAAAACAAATATCATTAAAGGAAAGCAAAACGGGTCTGGTCTTGGTTGGGTTTTTGGTGGTGGTTTGGTCGGAGAAAATGGCTGGAAGGGTCTGGTAGTTGGAGAATGAAGGTGAAAAGGAAGTGGGTCTGGTAGAAATTTAGGGATGGAGCTTCGTGGTTGAGTTGTTGTGTTGTTATTTGGGTTGTTGAACAACAGAGTAGCGGTGGCGTGAGCTCGTGGTCGGAAAACATGGAGAATGAGGTTGTTTATTGTTGAACCGGCTGCTGGAACTTGGCAGAGCTTCGAGCTCACTGCTCCGATGGATTTTGGGTGGTTTTTCCGGTGGGTTGTGGGTCTGGTTGTCTGTGTCTGTATGAAGTTTGTTGATGAAAGAAATTAAAAGTGAAAGAAGGAAGACAATGGAGTTGTTTAAGCTACTGGTTGAGAATATGAAGGGAATGACAAAAGGTTCGTTGGATTCTCAAATCAATAGGGAAAGGGATCTATTGTGCGGTGGTGGACTAGAGCTTCGGTTGTTTGCTGGATTTCCTATGATTGTGCCGGAGAAGGCAAAGAATACCAAGAAAATATTAAGTTGAAAATCTGAAAAGTTCAGTCCCACTATCTAAAATCTTATCCATCCCTTTAACTTAATCGACAAACTTTTCTTTAAATAGGATCCCATTGTTATACAATGGACCCCAGTTATGGGTTCAAGATTGTAGCCCATAAAATTACTGGTTGATAAAATATCAGCGTATAAATTTTTGGACCGTAGAGAATATCAAAACGAATATTAACAATATAACACAGAAAAAATGAATATGATAAAAATAAGGGATAATGCACAAGTATCCCCTAAATCCTTGCTTAAAATTTCAGACACACACTTATACTATGGTCTTATTACCTCGCTGAACTTATTTTATTAATAATATTCTACCCATTTGCGCCTTACCTGGCACTATCTTGTGGACCCAACATTGGTTGATACTAAAAAAATAAACAAATATTTAAACGTTTGGTTGTGATAGAATAATATAAATATAACAATCGATAAAAATTCTAATACTTTGAGGAAAAGGACGATTATCTACAAATTGCATTAAAATGACAAAACACACTTTGAACTATTTAAAATAAAATACTAAAAAATATTAATTTTAAAACTATCAGATCAAAATTTGGTGTCAACAGTCCTCCTCAAGGACCCTTGGAGGCCATGCCTTGATGTGTAAGGAGTATAACATTAGTACTAACTTTGGGAGGTTATTTTAGGACCCTAATATTTACATTCAGTCCCATTTAGGCTATTAGACTACATGTTAGGCTCTACCTTAGATCATCAGATTTTCGGGGTGTTACATTATCTTCTTCTTAGAAATATTCATCCTCGAATTATGATCTACACAAAACTAAGTTAGAAACTCTAGACTAGCAGCCCATCATGCATAAAATATAAAAATGTCCAAAACTTTACAAATGCACTATTCACTTTATCAACTACTAAAATCGGAGGAAACTTCTATTTCATCTCAAAACATGGTCAATGCACCATAGGAATAGGAACTAGATCTATCAATCTAATATGCATGAAATGAAACGTTCATTATGCTCATAGGAGGAATCACCTTCTCCCACTAAGCACAATCTCAACACAACATCATGGAGTCAATGTGCTACTTCATCATAAGCATAACCAAGCATGTTCAACAAATTACCTCATGAATTCAAATATGCCATCATTTTACCAAAATGCACAATCAACATGAGGAACATATATATCCCGAAAGCTCAATTCATATTAAACATAAATTTCATCAAGAACATGCATAACATAAGAAAATCATGAAAAAACTCATACAATGCACATGAATCCCAAAACACCTAAACTCAAGTGAAGCTACTTACCTCAAACTTGATTAGGAGTAGAAGGATATGAGGATAACGGGACTTCCTATCGACCTTGGCCTCGCATGTAGCATCCTTAACTAAGTGATCTAGTTTAGATACACTCCCAAACCTTCTATATGATTTGGATATAGATCACCAATACACTTCTTAAGCATGGAAACATGAAATACCAGGTGAATTGTAGCTAATTCATTTGGCAAGTCTAATTCAATGGCACCCTTCCAATATGCTTTAAAATTTGATATGGGCCCATAAATCGGGGAATAAGCTTCCCCTTCTTCCCAAATCTCATCACACCCTTCATAGGCGAGATTTTAAAGTATAACCAATCACCAATCTCAAATTCAAGAATCCCTTTTTCTAGCATCGGCATATGGCTATTGGAGACTTTGGGTCATCTTCAACCTCTCTCTAATGAGTCAAATTTTTTCAGTGGCTGCATAAAATAGTTTCGGAATAATTAGAGCAAACACACCTACATCAAACCAACCAACCAGAGATCTACACCTCCTATATATTATGTTTTAAACGGAGCAATGATAATACTTGAATGATAACTGTAATTGTAGGCAAACTCTTTCAATGGTTGATGATCATCCCAATTACCCTTGAAATCTATGACACATGCCCTTAACATGTCCTCTAAGGTTTGAATAATGTCCCTGCTTGAAAATCCATTTGAGGGTGGAAAGCATTACTAAGCTTTAAATTGGTACCAAGCCCTTTTTGGAATGCCTTCCAAAAGTGTGAAGTAAAATGAGTACCCTGATCCAAAATAATAGACAAAGGAACCCCACACAACTTCACTATTTCCTTGATATATAACTAGTCAAGTCTTTCACCTAATAAGAAACGTTGATGGGAATAAAGTGGGTTGATTTTGTCATTCTATCCACAATGACCCAAAAAGAATCATGTTGATTCAAGTACGAGGAATACCTACAACAAAGTACATATTCACATCCTCCAACTTCCAAGTGGGAATGTTTATATATTGGGACAGACCTCCCAGTTTTAGGTGTTCATTCTTAACTTGTTGGCAATTCAAACATTTAGCCATAAAACCCCCTATATCCTTCTTCATTCTATTCCACCCATAGACTTTCTGTAGATCACAGTACATCTTGGTGGCTCCTGGATGAATAGAATACCACAAACCATGAGCCTCTTCTAAAATTTTCTCCCTCAAGCCATCAACATCCGGAACACATAAGCGACCTTGGTACCTAAGCACCCATCTTAACATTGGGAGAGAGCCTCAATGGACTTGTTAAGAATTGATTCCTTCAACTCCATTAATATAGGATCAAGGTGTTGTTTGGACTTCACATCAACCACAAAGGATGATTTGGAGCTATGAGGGACTATGACACCACTCTTGGTGGTATACACTAGTTGGACACCTAAACGGGCCAACCTATGCACATCTCGAACCAATTCCTTTTTCTGATTTTCTACATGAACCACACTAACCATGGACATTCAACTTAGGGCATTCTCAACTACATTAGCTTTGTCGGGGTGATAAAGAACACTCATGTCATAATCCTTTAAAAGTTCTAACCACCTTTTTCATAGGATATTCAAGTATTTTTGGCTAAACACATACTAAAAACTCTTGTGTTTGGTGAAAACATCTACATAGACTCCATATAGATAGTGCCTCCAAATTTTCAAGGCAAACATCACCGCCTCTAGTTCGAGATCATGAGTTGGATAATTCTTTTCATATACCTTGAGTTGTCTTGAAGCATAAACAATGAATTTTACATATTGCATAAGGACACATCCCAAAACCCACTCGAGAAGCATCACACTATACCAAAAACCCACCGGTACCCTCCGGTAAAGTCAACACCAGAACGAATGTTAGTCTATATTTAAATTATTGGAAGTTTTTCTTACAAGCCTCCGACCACACAAACTTAGCTTTCTTTTGAGTTAAAGTTGTCAATGAAGAAGCAATGGAGGAAAAACCCTCAACAAACCTCCTATAATAATCGGCCAAACACAAAAATCTTCTAATATCAATAGGAGTTAAAGGTCTAGGCCAACCATTGACCCTCGAAATTACCCTCGGAAGGATTTCCATCATTGGTCCTAGGCCTCTTCACTCTTCTTTTCTTGGAGTTTCTCATCCTCCATTTGATTAGCATACACCATTAGAAAGGATATATCCATGTTATCATAAAACATATCCGAATGACATTCTTTTGTCACCAAGCTAACCACCCCCGATTCAAACCAACTCATTTCATCCCTGGGTTTTACCACCAAAGATGGAGCATATTTGGACAATTCGGTAAGCTTTAGAGAATATTCTTCAACACCCATACCTCATTGACAAAAATTGATAAATTCTTCCACCTTTTCTCTCTTGGAAAGAACCTATAAAGGAATGCTTTTTTGAACACTTCCCATCCTATGAAACCCGCTCCTTCCGGCCTATTCCTCTCCTATTGAGTATGTCGTACTTGGGCCACATACTTCAATTGACATGCAGTTAGCTCCGGTTTCTCTCTAGAAGTCACCCCCATAGCATCAATTATCTTGTAGATATCTTTCACGAACTCTTGAGAGTCTTCACCAACTTCAGAACCAAAGAACTTAAGAGGGTTCATTCTTGTGAAATACCTCATCCTCGAAGCCGTCGTGCTCTCATGAAGGTTCACATGAGCTTTAGCATCCCTATTAACTTGGGCCATCACGGCTTGAGTCAATATTTGGAGAGTCGAACTTATTTATATATTTGTCATAGGACACTTATCAATATGAGCTTGAGGAACTTGAGGATCTTGAGGACCCTAGGGAGGAACTCTGTGATTCACAATCTCATCTTTCATCTTTCTTACGTTCGCCCTTCTTGTATTCATATCCTATAGACACAAAAGAAGGGTTAGGAAAGGACTTTATAGAGTTAAACTCTAAGGCACGACTAAAGAGTAATGAAAGAAGTGAAAGTTCTTAAACATCTTATAGCCTCTCATTCAGAAGTGTGAGGCTCTTCACACCTATGAACAAGACTCTACTAGATGTGGTTCATGAGAAATCATACTAGAATCATTCTAAACCTTGTGCTCTAATACCGAGTTTTTCACGACCCAGGGGTACCCCCTAGACGTAACACGGCGTACTTGACCCCAGAGGGTTCTCATACAACCCCTTAGCATAATCATGAACATAAGTACATAGAAATTGTGTGGAATTTAAAGTTTTTTACAATAAAAGTCTTTTTTATGAAAGGAATATAAGAGTCTAAACCTTGTCTCAGAGAAGCCATCTAATACAATCGAATACAATCCTAGGGATGTAGCCCTTTACATCATAGTCTTTAAAATGGGAAGTACAAAGGAACTAGAAATGAATAAAATTTTATCCTCGGACCATGAGGACTCACCAAGCTTGGAGAATAGTCAACCCAAGATTTTCTTGAAAAGAGAAGTATACCTCAAATGCTGGAACCTACACTTATAAGAGAATATAGAAAATATGGGTTAGCACAAAAATTGTATTGAGTATGAAAGTCATGCATAAAAATCCTTAAAATATGCTCAAAAGGGACATTTAGTTAAAAACACATATTTTTTTTCAAGTTTAAAAGACATCATGCATATTTGTGAAGGAACATAAGTAAAACCAACGTATACTTATCTTATTTTATCCTCATCCATATCCAATGTTCATAAGCAAGGGGATATTCATGTTCATAACTTGTAATAAGTAATCTCATTCATGTCAAAAAAATCATATCATGCATACATTGATTCACATATCTTTATAGAATAAGGAAATCACACCATAACCCCTTTATAAGTTTACCTATGCAATGTACAAGTGAAGTCCCATACCCCCACTCACACTAATCAAAGCTCATTCAGAAGTCATAGGTTTAGCTCATATTTATGTTCATGTTCATATTCATGGTTCATATTCCTTTAAAACATGCATTAACTCATAAAGCATCATGTCATCTATGTACATACCACAATCACTCTCATAGCTTCCTTGTGCAAGACATAAGTGAAGTTTCATACCTCACTCACACAAAGTAAAACTCCTTAAATAATCATAGTACATAACTCATGTACTTGTTAATCGTTCATATTCTTGTCCTTGTCATATCATGGATCATGTACTTGTCATGTAGGGATGTATAGCCTTAACCGACATATAGCATGTGAGCTACACAGAATTCGGTGTCATATCCCACATCTAAAAAAGGTGTCCTACTTGCCTAAGGTAAAATTAGTATGTTTTGCATTTGGTGGATCCACTAGCTAAAGACCTACACGTGCACATAGTTATAGGATAAGAAGATTACTACTAAAAACCCAGACTAACTGAGGTAAAAGGTTTCTTTCTCATGAGATAACCATATGTCATGACTCAGGGTCTACCGACCACATGTTTTACATTTAATGTGTATTATGAATTGTTATAGTGTTCTTGGTGTGTTGGGGTGGGGGAGGGCTTTTTTAAAAACAGAAAAAATGATTTAAATCATTAGGCATGTCGAATTGAGTTAAAGGAAGAAATTAGGTAATTTAAGTTGAAATTTGGGGAATTGAGGTCAATTTGGGGCATTCGCTAGTTTGGAGGGTATTTAACATCGGAGGTATGAGTGATTGATTTTAATGGTAAGGATACGATCAACTAATAAATGAAATTCAGATATTTTTTAACCTTTTCCTAAAATTTATTTAGTAATCAGGAGCTAACTTTTTACCCCTAATAAGAAGTTAAAGATTTTCTAACTTACCAATGATAGCGTCATCATTAATAATAAAAATGTTGGATTACTCACATTTTTTTAACCCCTCCCCATGAGCTTCCACCCCTTTTGCTCCCTTCGTGACCAGGGGCGGCCCATATGGTCTCTTTTGGGTACTCAAGCACCCATTAATAGTGTATAAATCATATATATTTGCATAGGAATTAAGAGGTAATGTATGCAACTTAAGTGGAACTTTCGCAAATAGCCACTATGATAAATTTAATTATGCTTCATAGCTACAGTTTGCATATTTATGAGTTGTAGTTATAGTTTAAGTTGTCCTGTTTGTATAATTTGTAGGTGTATATAATTCACGTGTGCATATGTATAGTTTAGGCTTAAGTCATTATGGCGCCTTAGAATTGTCTGCATAATTCGCATAAACACCTTAACTAAAACTTGTACTTATTGAACACCTATACTCCTTAAAATTAATACCTTTTTGACATTTTTTAATAACCAGTCGAAAAATATGAGATGCGTGTAATACAATTGTTGTGACATGGCATTGACATGACAAATGAATGAATTAAATGATGACATGTGGCATTTAAATCTCAAAAGATTATTTTAAAAATGAAATTCTAAAAGATAAGTAACTATGTTAAACTATTTATCAACTAAAATAAAATCTAAAAGACCCAGCCACACCCACGACAACCCCTCTTCTTCCTCAAACCGTGTTTCAGTTTCACTGGCGACATAGTAAACCATCACCTCTTCAATTATTCTTCATTGAACCTTACCACTTGAGCCTAGTTAGTCTGTCATAGTTACACACTCAAGCTAAAAATGTATTCTCTTTTTAATAGAATAGCATCAAAACTTTTCATTCATTATTACTAATCATTTATCATAATTATGTGAAAAATAATGACTTTTGCTGGAAAAATTGATTTGTACTATTTTCATCGAAAACAGTGGACTTATGCTGAAAAATTAGAGACCTAGATATCTATGTTGTAATTAAAAAAAATGAAAGAATAGAAAAAAGCAGAAAGAATTGGAGAAAATGGGAGAAAGAAAGAGAAAAAGGTGGAGGGGCTAAAGAGATAAATTTTTTATCGTCGTATTGGGAAGAAGACCGACGTTTCTTTTTCTTTTTGTTAATTATTTTTTAAAAATAATAGTTATACAAGTTGGAGAATTAAAAGAAAAGAAAAAATATTAGTTCAAGCCTAGTTAACACCTTAAAGAGGGTGAAACACATTTTTTTGCCATGTCAACAATTTTTGTTTAATAAGATTACTTTTGAACAAATAAGGTGTTTAATAGAAACAAATCCTAACTGAGGTGTCTAAGTGAAATATGCGGACAACTTTGAGTGCTTGTGGATGACTTAAGCCTATAATTTAGTTATTTTTGTATTAACTCAAAATAACGAATTTATACTATTACAAATATCAGAAGTGTAAATAGTTATACAAATTCTAAATTATAAAAATCTTATACCAATTGTATTATACAAATTTCGAACTATACTAAACTAAAAAGTTGATCCGCGTAATTATAGATAAAAGTAAGTCGCAAATTGTAACTATGACAAACTATAACTATGTTTAGTAATTAATTAATATATGTTGCTTATACGCGTAATTTTTTCAAAAATTAAAACCTGAGCACCGAGAACAAATGACTTGGCTGGCGTAGTGGTTACAAGTGGGGCCCCAAGGCTGCTAGTTGCTCTTTTTCCTCTTAGCACCTCTTTCTACTTATGTATTTCAATTTAATTTTTTATTTTTCTCTCTATGTTGATTGTACATTTTTTCCTTTATGCCCTTTTGCTGACTTTTTCTATACAAAATTTTGTTTAAAAAACTTTTCCTCTTTTCTTTATTAATAATATTTTTTAGATAATACATAAATATACTTTTTGACTTAGTTTTAAATCATATTTATGTTCTTCAACTTTTTGTGTACATAAGTAGATACTTAGATTTGTATAAAGTTGAACAAATAAACACACATATCCTACATGATATTCTACATGTCATTTTTTTTTATCATACATGGTGTCTGTTAATCTTGATATTTTGAATATGGCAAAGTTGAACTGAACAGGTAGTGCAACATGTTCCTGTGAAATATTGCAGCAAGTATGCTAGTGGCGGCGTACATATGGAAGCTTATGTGTACAGGTTGTGTTTATAGTAGTTTTACTTGGTTAAGGAAAACTATTAAAAAACAACTTTGAGTACAATAAGGTTTCGAGAAAAAAGAGTTAGTAGAAGTCAACAAGGATTTGTAGAAGACAAATACAAAGTTGATTTCTACAAGGATTGGCAGAATTTCTGGTCTATAAATAGAAGGCTATTTCGATCAGAAAAACTTGCGTACCTACAAAGAGAGAGCTTCAAAACACGATCAAGAGAGTTGAGAGAGTTTTGTTAAAATCTTTTGAGTGCTGCGAGTTTGAGTGTTAACGTTGTAAGATTGTATTCGAGAGTTTGTTTACAATCTAGGTAGTAGATTTGCTTGACAAGTTAGAATACTTGAAAAGCATTGAAAAGATAGAAAACTAGGGAGTAGTTTTTTGTCTTGATTAGAAGGAGTTAGAGTTTATAATTCCTTAAGAGCTAAAGAAGTTGTAATCTTTGTATTACTTGAGTTTTACAATTAATACAAAGTGTGGTTTAAATAATTACTGTCAAGTTCGTAAAACAAACATAAACAAGTAGTTAATACGTGTTCCTTTGAAGAATTCAGGAGGGTAGAATTCCAACAAGTGGTATCAGAGCGAGGTTATCTTTAGAGAGTCTAACAACTCAAGATAAGATCAACATGAGTTCTGCACCTCCACTCGGACACGGTAAGGGCCAACACATCAACAGACCTCCACTATTCAATGGACAATATTACTCGTGGTGGAAGGCAAGGATGGAAGACTTCATTCAAGCTGAAGACTACGAATTATGGGTAAGAATTACTAAGGGACCACAAATTCCTACCACCACTGACAGTGAAGGAAATAAAATACCTAAACCCGCAGATACATATAATGAGGCAGATTATAAGATGCTAGGAAAGAATGCAAAAGCTAAGTGTATTCTTGTATGCGGATTAGGACCTGATGAATTTAACCGTATCTCAAGTTGTACCTCTGCTAAACAAATATGGGACACCTTACAAAACGCTCATGAAGGTACTACTCAAGTCCGAAAATTCAGGATTGCTAGTTTGTGTTCAGAATATGAAGCTTTTAAGATGAAATCTGGAGAATCTCTCCAAGATATGATTACCAGATTCACCACTGTGGTAAACGAACTAATCTCACTGGGCAAAGTATATACCACTGAGGAACAGGTTGACAAAGTACTTAGGATTCTGCCTAGGTCTTGGGAAATTAAGGTCACTGCCATTAGAGAAGCCAAGGATCTAACTACTATGTCTTTAGATGAGTTAGTTGGGAATCTCAAAACCTATGAGATGAATGTTGACAAAAGAAGTGAAGGAAATAAAGAAAAAGTTCTTGGTTTTAAAGCAACTGAAAGTGACGAATCAGACATAGATGACGATGATCTAGCTTTGATAAGTAGGAACTTCAAGAAACTCTTCAAAAGGGGGTTAAACTCTACCAAGAAATCACCACCCTTGAAAGAAAAAAATCCTGAACGGTCACAAAATGGAGGTTGTTTTAAGTGTGGTAAGACAGATCATCAAATAAAGGACTGCCCAATGTGGGAATTAGAATGGAAAAAGGAAAGAGCTGAAAAAGAAAGGAAGGAACTCATCAACAAAAAGAAAACCAAGGAAAAGGAACAAGCAATGTATGCAGACTGGGGAACAGGTTCCTCAGACATGTATGAGGATGTTGAAGACCTTGCCTTGATGGCAATAGAAGAATCAGATGCTGAACCTGAATCAGACTCTGAAGAAACTGAGGTAAACCTTCTTAATCTAAAGGACAAGCTAGCAAAATTCTCCAAGAAAAAGCTTTCACTCCTATTGCTTACATCCATAGACACAATTCAAGAACTTGTGAACACCAAGAACCAACTACTTGCTTCCCTATCCAGCTTAAAGTTTGAGCATATTGATCTCAATAATAACAAACTCGACCTTCAAGAAAAAATCAAGCAACTTGAAACCCAAAATCTGGAACTAAGAACTAAGAATTCAAAATTAAAAGTTCTTGGCAAAGGAAAAGAGGGTGAGCTGCCTGACCAAAAACTTGAGGTTGACAAACTCAAAAAAACTTTAAAGTTGGAAAAGGAAAATTGTAAAAGGATAAATCTTGAATTGACTAGAGTAAGAGGTGATTTGGAAAGAGCTAACAAATGGACAGAATCCTCTATGATAGTAACTCATCTAGGAAACAACAATAGGAACATCAAAACCGGAATAGGATATGAACAACCCATAAATGAAAATCCTATGTTTGTATCATGTGTGGCAACTCTGGTCATTCTAAACAATTTTGTCCCAAAGACAAAATAGCCACTGAAAACTCAACTAGAACCTATAGAACTGTTCAGAGGAACAAGTACATACCCAGGAAAAAACAGTCTGCCCAACTGGGCACGTAGAAGAAATCTGATTCACCCTTTTGATCAAAAGAAAAATCCCAAGTTAATCTGGGTTCCTAAATCCAACCTCTAATTTTTCAGGAAGAAGTGAGAGAAAGCAAGCAGCAGTGGTACATGGACAGTGCTTGCTCAAGACACATGACAGGGAATAAGACATTGTTTCTCTCACTAGAAGAAGGAAAAGGAAAAGGAGGTATGGTTGCTTTTGGTGGTGGAAAAAAGGGTCAAATCAAGGTTGTGGAAAGATTGGAAGAACTGATTAACATTCAATTGATAAAGTATACTATGTGGAAGGGCTTAGACACAATTTACTCAGCATATCTCAATTGTGTGATAAAGGTAACAAGGTAATTTTTCTATCCACTGGTGTTGAAGTAATCAATCTAAACACACAAGAATTAGTGTTAACAGGAAAAAGAGATAAACATGTCTACACCATAGACACCTCAACTATCTCTGACACAAATCTAGTGTGTTTAAGCGTGTTGGAAAAAGATCCCTTGTTGTGGCATAAACGGTTGGGTCATGCTAGCCAAGTTCAATTAAACAAACTTATCACCAAGGATTTAGTTATAGGACTGCCTAAAAATAAATTCAAGAAGGATAAGGTTTGTGAAGCATGTACTCTAGGAAAACAGATAAAGTCATCATTTAAGTCCAAACAGATGGTAAGCTCAACTTGTTCCTTAGAACTCATTCACATGGATTTGTGTGGGCCAATGAGGGTTCAAAGTAGAGGGGGAAAAAGATATGTGTTTGTCTTAGTAGATGATTATACTAGGTACACCTGGACACTATTCCTTGCAGCAAAAGATGATGCATTTGAAGCTTTCTGTTCACTAATGAGAAAAATTCAAAGAAAATATGGGACACAACTAAAGGCAATCAGATCAGATCATGGAACTGAATTTGAAAATTCAAAATTTGCACAATATTGTGACCATCATGGGGTTGATCATAATTTCTCTGCCCCTAGAACACCTCAGCAAAACGGTGTTGTGGAAAGAAAAAAACAGAACTCTTCAAGAAATGGCTAGAACTATGATGATTGCAAGCAAAGTGGCAAACCAATTCTGGGCAGAAGCAATAAACACTGCTTGCTACACCATAAATCGTTGCATGACCAGACCCTTGTTAGAAAAAACTCCATATGAATTATTGAAAGGGAGAAAGCCCAACATCTCTCATCTTAGAGTGTTTGGATGCAAGTGCTTCATTCATAACAATGGAAAAAATCTGCTTGGAAAATTTGATGCTAGAAGTGACAATGGAATTTTTCTTGGATATTCTACACATAGTAAAGCCTATAGGGTACTCAACAAAAGAACTATGTGTGTTGAAGAGAGTATTCATGTTATCTTCGATGAAAGCAGCACTTGTCAAAAGAAGATGTGTTGATCAGTAACACATCAGCTGAAGAAGAACATGCTGTCTCTGAACAGGAACAGGTCCAAGAAACTGGTTCCTCTGAAACAACAAACAGAGAAGAAACTGAAACTCAAGAGAATCCTGAGGAAAGAGTTGATACAGATGAACAACAGTCAGATGATAATGAAGAACAAGAAAGATCAACTCCTATCCTAAAAGAATACAAATATCAAGGATCACACCCATTGGAGAATCTGCTCACTGATCTTTCTTCAGGAATTACCACTCGATCAAGGATGAAGAATCACTACGCGCATAGTGCATTCTTATCCATGGTAGAACCAAAGAAAATTAGTGAAGCTCTTCAAGATGCAGATTGGATTATAGCCATGGAAGAAGAGTTACATCAATTTGAAAGAAGTAAAGTATGGCATCTAGTACCTAAGCCTTCAAACAGAACTATAATGGAACTAAATGGGTGTTTAGGAACAAGTTAGATGAACATGGTACCATAATCAGAAACAAAGCTAGGTTGGTTGTTCAAGGATATAATCAAGAAGAAGGGATAGATTATGATGAAACCTTGCACCCGTGGCAAGAATAGAAGCAATCAGATTGCTTATAGCTTTCGCATCTCACATGGAGTTCACATTGTATCAGATGGATGTCAAAAGTGCTTTTTGAATGGGCTATTACAAGAAGAAGTTTTTGTTAAACAACCCCCTGGCTTCGAGAATAATGACTATCCTGATCATGTCTATAAGCTTGACAAAGCTCTCTACGGGTTTAAAACAAGCCCCAAGGGCATGGTATGATAGATTGTCAAAATTCCTTTTAAGTCATGGATATTCAAGAGGAAAAAATTGATAATACACTCTTCTTCAAGAATAAAGAAAAGGGTCTCCTGATTGTGCAAATCTATGTTGACGACATCATATTTGGAGCTACAAATAAGAGTCTCACAAAAGAATTTGCAAGTCTTATGAGCAATGAGTTCGAAATGAGTATGATGGGTGAATTAAACTACTTTCTTGGGCTTCAAATAAAACAAACACCTGGAGGTACATGGATTCATCAACAAAAATATGTCAAAGAATTGCTTAAGAGGTTCAAAATGGATGATGCTAAACAAATTGATACTCCAATAGCTCCTGCCACCAAGTTAGACCGTGAAGGAACAGGTTCTGCTGTTGAACAAAAACTGTATAGAGGCATGATTGGCTCCCTTTTGTATCTTACTGCCAGTCGACCTGACATTGTGTTTAGTGTAGGATTATGTGCTCGCTTTCAAACTAATCCTAAAGAATCACATATTCAAGCAGTCAAAAGAATTCTCAGATATCTAAAAGGAACCTCTAATTTAGGACTTTGGTACCCAAAAGGAAGTAACTTTGATTTAGTTGGGTATGCGGATGCTGACTATGCTGGATACCTGGGCGATAGAAAAAGCACTACAGGAATGGCTCACTTTCTAGGATCATGTCTTATTTCATGGGGATCAAAGAAACAAAACTCAGTTGCACTATCCACTGCTGAGGCTGAATACGTAGCAGCTGCGTCATGTTGCGCACAACTTCTGTGGATTAAGCAACAACTTAGTGATTTTGGTCTCAAAATTGAACAAGTTCCAATTTTCTGCGATAATACTAGTGCTATCAACATTGCAAAAAATCCGGTGCAACATAAGAGAACTAAACACATTGACATTCGTCATCACTTTCTTAGAGACAATGTGGAAAAGGGTTAATCTCTATGAACTTTTGTACTACGAAGAAGAACAAATCGCGGACATTTTTACAAAAGCATTAGCAAGGGAACACTTCGAAAGGAACAGGCTGGAGCTAGGAATGATGAAGATAAATTAATGCATGCTTAAAAGGTATGTCTACTTTTCTTAACTAAATTAGACAAAATATTATAAGACAAATGCATTGGGTTCCGTTCCTCTATTAAATTAAATGAAAAACCATTTTAAATAAATCATCATCACAACCGCCAATTCAAAAACCTGCAGAAATCCTTTCAAGTCATACCTGTTCCCATTCCCAGTAAAACCCTTACACTTCCCTATAATTCCTCTTAAATACTCCCCTTTTCTCTTTCTTCTCCGATCGTCCTCATCCTCTTTCAAACCCTTGAAATCCCAGAAAACACATCGTGTTGTTGAGAAAAATAGCCATGTCTTACAATCTTTCACTTGCTATAATTCCCTTTGATACTCAAGAAAGCCTACACGCCCTACCAGCCGTTCTGTACATTGACTCTACAGGAATAACTCGATGGTCTCTTATGGAAGATACATTAGTTCAGGGGAAAGAAAAAATTCAAGGGTTAGAGAACGAAAATTTGAGTGCACAAAGTGAGGGGGAACAAGTGTGTTTATCACAGGACCACGAAAATTGTTCCGATGATGATAATGTCACCCTACTTGAAATGCTTTCCCAAATACGAACATGTTCCAAACGAAGTTCGTTGTCTTGTAAGCCTCTTGCTACGTCTCTCTCAGAAATTCAAGAAGATTGTCCAACTTTCCTACCAGCAAAGGAACCAGTACGCGTAACAAGATCTGTACAACGTACTAAGGATGCAGAAATTTTGGCTCAGACTGCTAAGAAAAGTCGCACAAGAAAACGTAAGTTTCCATCTTCCTTAACCTCTGTCACAGATACAGTGAATAGTCATAAAAAGAAAAAGATTTCATCCAAATCAAAATCTCGTGTTTCGTTTGATAGTGGTTACTCTGCAAGAGTCTTAGCCTTTAAAAAGAGGAGTGTGATTAGGGGGAGAGTAATTTCTGGTTTTGGGGGTGGTGAGATGGATGAGTTAGTAACCATCTTGCAAGCCCAAGGATGGACAGAACTAATGCTACGAGGATCCTTTAGGCGTAAGATGGGTAGAGTAGAAACCAGAGAATTCTATATCAATGCAACAGGAACTGCGTCTTCAATTACCAGTACTGTCTGTGGCATTACTATTACACTTACTGCTGAGAATTTATCTTCAATACTTAGGATTCCTAACAGGGGATGGGGTCATTATGTCAAGAAGGATGGCCTCCTTTAGAGGGTAACATTATGTCAAGAAGGATGGCCTCCTTTAGAGGGTAACACCTCTCAACTTGACATATGTAGGCGATTCTCAAATGACCCTACTCTTTCAGAATATTCTAGTGTTGACAAGGGTTGTATGTCACCTTTACATCAGATGTTGTTTAATGTAGTGCACAAAATTCTTCTTCCTAGAAAGCAAAAAAGGACTGAAGCATGTTACTTGGATCTCACACTTATGGACTTACTACTGTCTAGGACCCAAATCAACTTGCCTATGCTAATAATGAGTCACATACATAGTTTGTCTAAGGTTGATAAGAAACAAAGGGGTTTGGCTAATGGATTTTGGTTAGGACAAGTATTTGAACATTTTGGTGTGCCTGTAAAGAAGTGGCAGATTCAAACCATTTCTGATGTCATGGGAAAGGTGGATTACATGAACATGCCTGGTACGCCAAAAAGGGTTGATGTGAAAACTCAAAGGTTGAGGGCCTCTCTTACTGCTGTTGAAAAGGAGATGGAAGCACTAAAGAGGGCTCATTCAGCTGAGATGGAACAGGTTAGGACTGCTCATAAGTTGGAACGTGAGGAACTGCTTGCTGAGAACTGCAGAATTAAGGAAGAACTCTCTCAAACTCAGGCTGCATTACATCAAGAACAAGCAGTGAATTCCGGGCATCTACAAAGCATCATGGGATTGTTAACCAAGGGATCTTCAAACTCTTCTACATCCATGGCACCCTCTGTTTAAACAATCTTTCCATATGCATTGTCTTATGATTTTTGTTTTTTTTAGTTAAAGACTGAAGTAGACATTATTTTTTTTGTATGTATTTTGGGTTGATGGTATTTTGATGCTACTACTGATTTGGTTTGATGATCTATTCTAGTATGCATATATACTTGGGTTTCACTGTTTTTGGCTAATGGCAAAAGGGGGAAGCAGCCTGCAAAGATTTGTAGGATGATATTAAAGTATGCTCTATATTGATTGATGTTATTGATTGAAGTTGATTGATGTGTACCTATTCAAATGCAAGCTGATTATTTGCCATAGTCAAAAAGGGGGAATTTGTTAATCTTGATATTTTGAATATGGCAAAGTTGAACTGAACAGGTAGTGCAACATGTTCCTGTGAAATATTGCAGCAAGTATGCTAGTGGCGGCGTACATATGGAAGCTTATGTGTACAGGTTGTGTTTATAGTAGTTTTACTTGGTTAAGGAAAACTATTAAAAACAACTTTGAGTACAATAAGGTTTCGAGAAAAAAGAGTTAGTAGAAGTCAACAAGGATTTGTAGAAGACAAATACAAAGTTGATTTCTACAAGGATTGGCAGAATTTCTGGTCTATAAATAGAGGGCTATTTCGATCAGAAAAACTTGCGCACCTACAAAGAGAGAGCTTCAAAACACGATCAAGAGAGTTGAGAGAGTTTTGTTAAAATCTTTGAGTGCTGCGAGTTTGAGTGTTAACGTTGTAAGATTGTATTCGAGAGTTTGTTTACAATCTAGGTAGTAGATTTGCTTGACAAGTTAGAGTACTTGAAAAGCATTGAAAAAGATAGAAAACTAGGGAGTAGTTTTTTGTCTTGATTAGAAGGAGTTAGAGTTTATAATTCCTTAAGAGCTAAAGAAGTTGTAATCTTTGTATTACTTGAGTTTTACAATTAATACAAAGTGTGGTTTAAATAATTACTGTCAAGTTCGTAAAACAAACATAAACAAGTAGTTAATACGTGTTCCTTTGAAGAATTCAGGAGGGTAGAATTCCAACAGTGTCCTATGTGTATAATGACATGCAGTACTCATGAGTTTATTTGTTCAACTTTATACAAGTTTAAGTATCTACTTGTACATATCCAAAGTTAAAGGACATAAATATAAAATAAGATCAAGTTAAAAGGACACATTTATGTATTATGCCTAATTTTTATCATAGTAATTTTATTGGCTTTAATCGCTATGATATTTAAATATGATTGTCTTTCTTAACACAAATGTTAAATTTGTGCACTTATATTTTGTAATTGATAGCTAAAGGAACATCCACAATCTTAAAATTCCGGATTTGCCATTTTTGCTGACTCAACTCACAACTTTGGGTTGAAAGTAGGGGTGCTTACAATTCCCTCTCATTTACATATTATAATAAATTTTAAAGATACAAAAAATGTAAGCAAATAATTCGAATGTTTTTTTTTTGTATTTATCATTGTATATTCACCAAGTTACATGTCTTCAGTGTCACCAGAAATCCCCACAAGAACAGCAGCCCTGCTTAAAATGATGAAATCTGTAGTTATCTCTTATTATGAGTTCTTGATTTGTAATCTTCGAGATATGCTTCATTGTCGTATGACAGTCCAAACATATCCTAATATTCTTGAACACACGTATAGTGGTTCCCTTAGGTAAGTTCAATAGGCCAAAGCAAACTGCTAACCGTTCACTGTGAAATAAGCATTTCTCTTTCGTAACCTTACCGAGTTCTCGAGTTGTTTTGTTCTCAATCTTTTGCATCAGATTATCCAATCTCGAATATACTTTTGGCGTATCTATATGTCTTGCATCACCAGAAAAGAATGTATGAATCTTTGCATTCACCTCCAACCAGCTACAACCGGGTTCCTTCTGGACTGACTTAGACTTCATCAGCTCTCTTTGATTGAGTGCATCCCTTACCTTGCCTGCTTCAACATACATGTTCGAGAGAGTGACATAAACTGATGCATCACCAGGGTCGTGCTCTAATATTTTACTGGCCGCCATCTCTGCCATTTCAAGGCAACCGTGAAACCTGCAACCTGCTAGAAATGGTCTCCAGATTGGAGCATTAGGTTCAATTGGCAGCTGGTTTATGAATTCAAGAGCATCCTCTAACTGCCCTGATCTACTCAGAAGGTCAACCATGCAGCTATAGTGATTCTCTTCAGGTGGAATTCCGTAATCTCTAGTCATAGACTCGAACAACTCTTTCCCTTGTTGAACTAAACCACAATGGCTACAAGCAGAAATAACCGCAAGGAAAGTGAAACTCGTTGGTAATATCCCTTTCTCTACCATCTTTTCAAACAAGAAAATAGCCTTCATTGGATTACCATACTGTGAATAAGCTTTAATCATTGAATTAAACGTCACGTCATCTGGTTCAAATGTTAGACAGAAAACCTTCTCAGCGTCCTCTAAATTACCACATTGTGCATATGTTTCTATTAATGAACTCGCTACATGCAAGTTTGCCCCAAACTTCCCCTTAACTACCCAAGAATGCACCTGCCTGCAGATTGCAAGGGATGGAAGTAACGAGCAGGCCCTCAGAGTAAGTGAACATGTATATTCATCACAAGCAATATCATTATTTAGCATCTTACGGAACATCTCCAATCCGCAACCGACCTCACCGTTGTGAACAAGGCTGGTTATCACTGCATTCCATGATGCACAAGATGCTACACGTCCCATTTCCTTGAGCTGTTTTCCAGCATTACCCAGTTCTGCACATTTTGAGTACATCTCTATGATGGCAGTCCCGACAAATACCTTTGAGATCATTCCATTCTTAATTGCCTGGGCATGAAGTGCGCAACCATAATCATGATAGGCTGCAGAAGCTGCACATGAAAGGGCTACAGAGTAGGTGTATTCATTAGGTTCAGTAGTGTTCTTTCTCATCAAACAGAATTGTGTCAATGCCTTATCGAAAGCCTTTTGACGGTAAAGTCCAGATATATATGCAGTCCAAGATATATGGTTCTTACTAGCGAGTCGTTCGAACAAATTCTCAGCCTCCTCAATCATTCCAAAGTTGATGTACATCGTCAAAGCTGAATTTCCAACCACTGTAAGCGACATAAATTCCAGTTTTACAATATGAGCATGCAACTGTTTTCCTACTTGAACAGACTCACAAGCAGATAACAATATCGAGTATGTATAATGGTTTGAGACGATATCTAGAATATCACCCATCTTGACAAAGAAAGCAAAGGCTTCAGATTCCATTCCATTGCTTACATACCCAGAAATCATGCTATTACACGAAGCCACATCAACGTAAGACAAACTACCAAATATCATCTCAGCACTTGCCATTTCACCACACTTTGCATACATATTAAGAAGGGCTGTAGCTACAAACTTATCGAACCAAATCCCCGTCTTAATTATGAAAGCATGGTATAATTTTCCAAGCTCAAAACATCCTTCACTACTACAATACTTCAACTGCTCAATCACATATTCCTCATCCATGTGATTGCTAGCACGATCAAACCTGGACTCTCCTAATAACTCATCCGTTACATCGAAATTCCCATTGCTTTCCATAACCATTTCACCTCTATCTACACATTCAGTAACACACAAATCTGCAACTGAAATTCTAGTTCTCTTAACAATTTCATCAAGCAGTTGGCGTGCAGCAACTAATTTCAGAACAGACACATTATTTGAAGAATATATGTATTTTCTCCGATGGCCATTCACAGTTAAAGGTAAAGAACAAAACGTTAAGCTACTCATTTGGAGCTTCAAAAATTCACCCAAAAATTTGAGCTCATAGAAATACTAAAATTGGAGCATAGTGTAGATACGATGGGTGTTTTGGTAAATTAACTACATCCATGAATTATGATAGAGATCAATTTTCAGCCGTCCATTTATATTCTTGTAAAAGATAACATAACCAGAAGCGTGCAATCAGCAAAGGCGTATGGATTTTGCATCTGTTCTATCTCAAAAGCCAGTTAACAATTTTCATTTTCCTCAAAACCTAAGAGAGTTAACTTCAAGATTTGTTTGCAGAATTGAGTATGGAAACTTTGCGGTACCTAGACGAATGTGCTTCTCGAATAGTCTAGGTAGCTATTATTGGAAGAAGAGGAAAAAATTCAAACATATATTGGTTAAGGCAAGTCGAAAAGAGTCTCCGTATGAAGTTTTAGGGGTATCTTCATCAGCGACCGCCGATGAAATCAAAAAGGCATATCGCAAACTTGCTCTCAAGTATCATCCCGATGTTAACAAAGAGGTAAAAAAAATTGAATTTTAGTCATTTCTGTGGCATGATTTGTTATTTTGCTTTAGAGAAAGAAATGTTTCTGAATCGAATTTAGCCATTTCATAGCGTTCAGCGCTTTCTCTGTTTCTGATTAAAACATTCAGAAATCCACATTTCCTCATTTTGGATTGTTGTCAGAGAAAATTTAACCGGAGTAAACTGCTGTTACTATTCTGTATCTGTTGAACATAAATGCAATTGAGGCGTAGACTGGTATATACTTTCGTGTGGTCATTTAGCTTGGTGATTGTTGTCACTGAACTATTCTCTTGATTGATAAAATTGATATTTTGCATAGGCTTAAAGCAATGCTTCTATGTGATCAAATTGCTGTTCATCTGTGCTATATATATCACACAAATATTTGCAGAAGTGGTGATAGCTAAAATGTCTAAAGTTGTTTAGATGTGTTAGTATATGACATAACACTGTTTACTGTTTGAAACAAGAAAAGAAGAAAGGTGGAGATGATTAGGGATCGAAGTCTTGAATGTGGATTCCTACTTCTGTACTAGTGGTTTGTCTTTATGTATGTCCTTTACCAGTTTTTGGCAGTTAAGGGTTGAAGAAGTGTAGCAACTTATTCACTGCTTTATTTTGTTCTACAAGTTAACTTTTATCCCTATTGGGTCGAGGCTGAGTTTTGCTGAGCACTTCCTGTTGGTAGTGCTATCTCAGCTCTTAGCCTTGTGAGAATTCATAAAATGAAGAAAGCTAAGACTCTTCAACCTCGGGATAACTATATTGTCATAGAAAAGACGACATTTGTCATTTTTGCTTATAGCTGTAGTGGTTCAGCAGTATAACCATCCGATGCTTGCTTTGTATCTCACTTGTCCAAGGGCCAGGATTAGCTCTAGAAATAACAAGATATGTTAGTCTAGCGACAGAAATTCCATATATAGTGCAACACAATTTATTTTACTTTAGGAAATCAAGGCATCATATGTTAAAACAGAAAATGTATAAGTATCCCAATCTGTGCCCGAAAACTCACAGACACGTATACTATACTAAGATCCTATTACCCTTGAACTTATTTTATAAATAATTTTCTATCCCTTTTCGGTGTACGTTGCACTATCTTCTGGGCCCAGTGCTTGCTAACAATTTTGTCAAGTTATCTGGTTGATAGTGTCACGTAGGCCGAAAAGGGTAGAAAATTATCTAAAAAATAAGTTCAGGATTCTGACATTTCCGGCAGGTTGGGGGTACTAATGCGTTTTCCCTATGCTAAATTACCTTTTCTTTTTACAATGCATATTCCTTGTTGGCGACAGGAAAGAAAAAAGACAAATAGATTGCCCTCAAGTTAAAACAGGGATAGGAACTAAAACTTCTCTTCCTTTCAAATGAACAAAACCTATTTTTATTGAAGTACTTCTCCAGATTCATTTGATGTCTT
The DNA here is from genome assembly GCA_027705065.1 of Solanum peruvianum. Lineage (NCBI taxonomy): Eukaryota > Viridiplantae > Streptophyta > Magnoliopsida > Solanales > Solanaceae > Solanum > Solanum peruvianum. Next base: position 8,190,290 of record JAKWJD010001763.1, read on the forward strand.
TCTGTATAGCAAAATGCTCAAGAAAAGTTTATGAGGATTAAGCATGCATACAACACACTATTGAACTCCAAAACCAGGAAGCGATATGATTCAAGAAGTGACACCTCAAGTTATTCATATTATAGTGGAGCAGAACGAAATAGAAGTGCTGCAGATGAAGAAGACTTTTATAGCTTTGGTAAAACATCTTTGCTAATTGTGATATTTGTTGCTGACTTATTCTTATGTTTTGTTAGTATGCGTGATTGCTTATGTCTAGACATATAAAAAGATAGTTTTCTACAAATAGTCCTTGGCATAGCCTCATAGTAAAGCAAAAGTGGTTTTATCTGGCCATCTCAAAGTCAGGAGATGGTTCAAAACCTCTATCTTTCTGTCCTGAAAAAGTACTAGATAACTCTTATAAGAATTATAACATGAATGGTTAAAGCATCTGTCATTCATCAATTAATGAACTAGAGTGTGTAATCTGATATGCCTCCAGTTTCTTGATTGAACTGTAAAGTTTACGAACAAAAGAATTTAGGTTGGACTTCTGGGGGATACATTTGCTGACTTTATAAGCACCAGCTCAAAAAGTAGAACGAAAATCTGACTTTATGAGGATTGAGGTCTTACTTTTACCATGACGTTTAGCTCTTCAGGCTTCCCCCACTCCCCAGACTTCTACAGACAAACAGCACGGGTGACGGGGGCTTGTGGATGTCAAATCCACCACAGAACCTGAATTATCTAATAGAGTTGGATGTTTGAACCCAATGTTGAATATTGTTTGTGATACATCAAAATAGTTACATGACACAAATATCTTTGAATGTAGCATTATTTCCATATTCAACATCCAAGTATAAGGCCAGTATTAAGTGTTCAAGAGGTTTCACCTACCAATTCATGCTAAGAAACTGTGTTTTAAAAAGAATGCTCAAAACGAAACAAAAAACAAGAGCAAGAAAAATAAAACAGTAATATACGTTAAACTATGCAGTAAGGCTTTTTTTTTTTCTTTACATTCTTATGTTTAACCCCTTCATGCTGCAGGTAGCTTTTTCAAGGATGCTCAAATAAGCATAGGTAGATTATAGCTAAAGATACAGTATCCATTATTGTCAACTGTGCTAGGATATTTATTCATTTATAGTTTGTCTTGCAGTTGAACGAGTCATGTGCTCAAGTCTAATTTCTTTCTGCAGCGGACTTCTTTAAGGATCTCCAAGAAGAATTTCGGAATTGGGAGGCAAATGTTGCTTCCACCGGAAAACCAAAGAGTTTATGGGAAGAATTAGCTGTAAGGATTTAATAAATTCAACTTATGAGAAAGAAAAACACAATTAACAAATCTAGAAATGATAAATTCAACTTACTTTCCACGCGATAAAGAAAGAATCAGAGTTTTCAATTTGATTGTTGACAGGAAATTGGAGAAGAATTTGTTGAGTTTTTAGAGAAGGAGCTGAATATAACTGATGCAGATGTAGAAGACGAAAACAACAACGAGAGACCCCAGAAGGGCAATGCACAATCTGGAACTAGTAACGAAAAACAAATGAGAACAGATAAAGATAACAGTATAGAAGAAAATATTGATGAGATTGAAGCAGCTCTTGCCCAATTGAAAAAGGAATTAGGACTATGATGGCATTGAATCGATACTCGCAAAGAAGAGCAATGAAATATTGAACATCTTTTTGGTTGTGCCTGGCTGCAAAAAAAAAGGTTCACCTACTTTAAACATGTACCAACTGAAAATCAAAAAGCGTTTGTTTTCTTTTCCTTGAACACCTGCTGTGACTGACATTTTCTATAGTAGCCAAGGAGAACTGTCTGCTGCATCTTTTGACGTCTAAGAAATAGCTAGTATAATTGATGCTCAAACGTATACAATGATTTTGGTGTTTCATGTGAGGTTTAATAGCAAACAGGAAGATATTTCTTATTAATTCTTGACGATGGGATGATCGGTATAGTACTCCTTAAACTACTACCATATGATGTTCATGGAGCGATCAGGTTTCTGCACAGTTCAGTTTTGTGTTGATTATTTGGACTATAGTTAACTCAAGCACATGAAAAAATGGTCAATCCTTATTTAAGTGTTCCATATTTTTCTGGCAAAAATTAGTAAGAGTGTTTTTCTTATGAAAACAAAGGGTGAAAAATTGGACTTATTTATATTAAAATAAGAAAAAATTACGTAACTAGGCAAACATGTGATATTAGTTACCTTACACAACTATAGTTTGGAAGAATTACAATTTATAGTTATAAGTTAGGATTTTATTGCTATTTCCTCTCTCCTCTTTCTCTCACCTTTCTCCTCTTTTCTTTTCTCTCTAGCTCGCCTCTCTCCTCTCTCAGCTACCTAGTCCCTGCCCCTGCGGAAGTTAGTCCTAGGAATGTTGAAGGGGCTAAGAGCACATATGAGCCGGTAGTAGTAGTATCACAGCATTTGTAGCATATTTCCAAACCACCTTCATTTACTCAAAGGCTAAAGAAGAAAGTTGAGGATGGTAAGTTTTTGAATTCAGCTTATGTTTGTTTTCTTGAGTTTATCAGACGTAATTATATCTGTTCTTTAATTTTTGTACACCTGTCTTTATTCTGGTGTATCTCATGTCATTTTGTCAATCATCAAAACTACATAGAATCAAACACATTTGAAATAGGAAAAGAAATTACAATAGCAGAAAAAATCGTCACTAATTAATTATTTTTTTAATCATTAATATCATATTGTGAGGATTATTATAATAAACCCAACATAATTTCCTGAAAAGAACTAATATCATATCGTGGGGTTTATAGATCCCAACAATACATTACATTAATAATATCATATTTTAGGGGTTACACCAATAATCTCAAAAAATCTTCAAAAATTCAAATTTCATTTTGTTAGATGTTTTCTTAGCACATATATTATTTTGAAGTGACAGAGTAACTACTCAATTTGAGATTTGACCCAATACCTACATAGTAGAAGATATATGTCATTTTGAAACAAAAGATATTGTCTATATTCGTGAAAACATATAAACTGTCTGTTGCTTGTCAAAGAATAAAAGTGTGACAATACTTAGTGTTGCAACTCACGAGCAACGTATAAACTAAGATTGATATTTTATTTTTTTTTGTTTCACAGTAGGTATTTGGACTGCACGATCCACTTGAGGGTTGTGCTATGATTTTTTTTCATATCCAAGCTCGAACCTGAGACCTCTAGTTGCAGGTGGAACAATTTTATTACTCTGCACTATAACCCAGTTTGGTAGATTGATTTATAGTTTGTTAACTCTTTTTTAACAGGTTATGTGTTCCTCTTTTCCCTAGCCAAAACATAGTGTGGAATACATATCCTTTCATTGAGCCACATAAATGGACTATTTGTATTCCTTTCCTTCTTGTTTCGTTTTTTAATTTGTTTGTGCCGTTATTTTTCTTTTTCTTATCTGTTGTAGAAAGAATTTTTTTTTTTATTTTGTGGTAACTCTTTAATTCTAGCTTTCACGTGATATGTTTAAAAATATAAAATTAAATGACATTTTGATACATTCTATATATATTAGTTTAGGACCACACATACAAACATTGTTCTCTTTTTTTTTTTTTTGAATTCAGTGTCAAATCAGAATCAAACTGAAACTGACAAACTGTAACAAAAATAAAGTATTGTCTTAGATGTTTATTTTCTGATTGAATTGAACAAAACAGCTTCCAAGGTATTCTTAAGTTACAGGTTAATTCCACCTATAGTTACTAAACTTTATTCACTAGAAATAAAGTAATGAATTAAACGTTTGAATGTTATGCCTCGATACCAACAAAGCCAACTAGCAGAATCAATTTGGTAATCAGTGAAACGTTGAAGCTTTAAGAAATAGAAATTGATGCAAGTAGAAAGACTTTTTAAGAACGAGACTCCGTAATACGATAAATAATCTTGAGAGAAGGAAATACAAGTCAAGTATAGTGCTATGTAACAATAAATCGTATAATGTTTTATGTTCACATATTTTAATTTAAAAGTAAAGGACTCGTATACTATAGGAGATCTGATGTATCTAATCGAACAAAAATCACGTTTAAGTATTGAGTTTAATTCATTATAACAGTAAAATCACTAATATCTGAGTTTTATTTCCTATATTAGTAGATTCACTAAACCTTATCTACTATAATGACAAAATTCATTTTCAAGATGAGTTTACTATTATGATGTTAAAGCTGTGTTACTTTTATCATTATAGTGATTAGTGAATACCATTCATTTTCAAGTGACAATGTGACTTTATCTTTACAGCCATAAAATTAAATTACTTTTGAAATGGATAACGGGTTGTAAGTTGTAAATTGTAATTGTTCAATTACTATAGCTTAACCAAAAATAGTTAATGATTTTATCATCATAGCAGTAATATAGTTGATATCAACTTCAAACTATATTGGGATACATTTCTAAAAATAACTTATTTTAAAAATAGTTTTGTAAGTTTAATATATATTTTTTTAAAAACTTTAATTGAGAAATAGCTTGTGCTTGATTAATCATTTTGAAAGTTTTTTTTAAAAAAATTAATGCTTGATCAAGCTTTTAAAAAGTATTCTTTAAAAAAATTTCTCAAAAATATTTATTAAATAGCTTGGATATTCCGAATAAAGTACTTATTTTCTCTTTTAAAAATTGGCCAAATACCTTATTTATTTATTTTTAGAAAAATACTTTTGGCCTCCTAAACATGTTTTTATGTGCATGTATATACACTTATAAGTTAAAATTGGTTCACAAAGACATGATCCCTCTTATATCGTCCATTTTTATTTGTCATGTTGTGCTTTTCGAAAGTTAATTTGATTAATTTTCAAAATTAAATTAGATTAGATTAATTCAATATTTCTAACAAAAAATTTAGATATTCAAAAGTTACACGAAAAGTACTATAAATTGCAATATTTTATATATCAATATAATAAAAAAATATATCATAAAATATTAGTCTTGTTTATAATTTAACACTAAAAAAAGAAATTATAACAATCAAAAGTGAACGAGAAAATAATATATCACGTTTAATCTTAATCTTAAGTAATCCAAAATTGAAGAATGGGAAAAAAATTAAGTGAAAACGGAGAGGGGCCTTGATCTCGAATTTAATTACAATAATTAGGCCGTGCAACTCCTTTCTAGACGCTAGAGGTATTAATTAATTATTTCAATAACTTCCCTTTTTTTTGTTGTTATTAAAAATATTAAACTATAATTCAACAGCATATAATTAAATACCTACGTAATCTTTTAGGACAGTTAAAGAAATAAAGCAGATGTTAGATAATTGACCCCTTACACATGATTTATGAGTTTCATTAATTATCTTTATATATTATATATATACACAGGTACTTTCCATGTACGGTAGACAGTTAATTTATATTTTATATGACGTAAAGATAAAAAATGTGACAAGTATTTAAGAACGGAGGAGAGGGAGTTAATAAAAAAAAATTAATTATGGTCAAAGGGAGCCTTCATGTGATCACTAATCTGGATTTAGAGATATTAACTACTCCTTACCTAATCTGCCATTCAAATCGTTCAATTCATTAACAAATCAATAATAGAATCCTGGTAGACCATGATAATTTGGTTTTCTATACCTAAAACAGCCCTCTAATTTTGACACTAATTATCATGTCATCTTTCAATAATTATCTTAACTAGAACAATATTACAAATCATATTTTATCTTATCTTGAACCAAAAGGAGTACTAGGCGTCAACCACCTTCGAAATAAAAATAAAAGTTTAATTATGTCTAACATGAAAAAAGGATATGTAACACTATCTTTATATTATCGGTAAAAACAACTTACAAAAGAAGCTAGCTACCCCAAAAGTAAATCAACCTTTTGTGGACTTTTCATTAGATTTCAATGTAGAATTATCTAAAAAAAAAAAAGGGAATCATCTAATACAAAACCTTGACACAATTGTGTACATTTAGTATATTTTGTAGAAGGCATGATACTTATATTGGACCCTAAATTTGACTTTAAATTTAATTTTGATCTTCAATTTTCATAATGTACAAACAAACACTTTAACTATCCAACTTTTAAATAAATAAACACATGAGCCCTATATTACAAAATACAAGTAGGACGAAAAAATGATATTTATGATGACATGCAGGACATGTGTGTCTATTTGTTCAACTTTATATAAGTTTAAATGTCTGCTTGTGCACACCTAAAATTGAAGAACATAAATATAATTCGAAGCCAAGTAAAGAACATATTTATATATTATGCCTTAGTAGAACAATCATTTAACTAATGCCATCGAGTTTCAGAAGCTAAAGAGTAACCAAAAACATACTTGAGTATACAAATATAATTTTTTAAAAAAACATAAAATATGATTTAAATTCTATTAAATTCATCAGTTGGTTGAAAGTGAGAATTTGAAAGAAAGCCACGAGGGAAAATGGAGTTTAACATTACTGTTAGGGTAAAATTTGAAAAAGAAAAATATAGTGACAGTAAAAATAGGATTATGAACGTTTCCAAATTTCAAAAACAACTTTAAACAATGTTTAAAATTTTTATGGTCAATCGTTGATTTTCAAATATTTTTTTTTAAAAAATTAATAAATATTCTCAGATTCTAAATAAAAAGGATGAACCAATCTTTACATCAAAGCATTACTATCAAAGAACTTTTTCTTTTTCATATTTAATGATGCCACTTTTCAAGTTTTAAGATTACTTTTCGTTGCTATGATGAAACTTCCTAAATAAGGGACCAAATAACAAACGATATTCTATATATGGAAATATAAAATGATATTCTAAATTTTTAATAATCTAAAAATAGAAAGAATTCTCTACTGCGCTTTGAACTTTAGGATATTCTTTCTTTTTTCTTTTTGGATAAACTTGAGTATTTGCTTCTCATAATGCATATAACTGTATGCCCGTAACTGTTGAGCTAATTGCTTGGTTTGATTAGGAGGACAAAACTTGATCCAATAGCGTCAGAATTCAAAGTTATGATTTAAAATTTTATTTCTATTAAATTATTGGATTTAAAATCAATAATGATTCATATTTAATGATTTTCTTCTAAAAATTTAAAATCTGAACAAAAGTTATTCAATTTTATGGAATCCATAGTCAACGCGCTAGCTCTGACCCCCAAACCTTGATCACCCTTTTTGTTTTATACCCACTACTTCTTTTTTATTATTTTTCCGTCTCAAATTTATGTGACACCTATCAGATTTCGATATTCAAATAAGTCTTTGTATTTTCATACATTTTCTAAATATTTTATATTTTTATAATTACTGTGACTTATATAACTTCTTAAATAGTTTCCGAATATATCAATTTTTTAAAATTTTTTAAGGATTTCATGCCACAAATTACAATCAAACTTAGACTATTCGACTGATTAAAAAGTGCCACATAAATGGATACTGTATTATTTTATACCCACTATAATTAATTGCATATCCTAATTTTAATTTCTTGAAATTATGAATTTTTTATCTAATAAATAATTAATTAGATGGGCAATATAGTAAATTTGGGAAAAGCATGACTTTGAAGTAACTTGACCATATTACTTTAGCTGAACTACCAAGAATGTAGTTCCACTTACTCCATATCCCAAATTGTTTAACATTTAACAAACCTTGAAAGTTCATTCTCACCAAACGCACTAATCCTTAAAAAACAATTAATTTACATACATATATAGCTAGACTCCTCAATCACAATAATATTGAAGAACAAAATTAGTAACATCTCATGGCTAAAAGTCACCAATTACTAGTTTCTGTTCCATCAACAACAAGTTCTCCCATTTGGGATATCAAATGTAGTTTCCATTCCCTTATTGTTCTTTTAATCGTCTCGCTCGTAGCCGGAGTGGTTTACTTGACTGGTGAGAGTGGAAAATTATTGTTTGAAGATAAGAGTAACAGTAATTCAGGTAGGAGAAAGGAAAATGAGGAGTCATTAATGTATTCTTCTTCAAATAATAGTAAGTGTAATTTGTTTTCTGGGAAGTGGATTTTTGATAACAAGTCTTATCCTCTATATAAGGAACAAGATTGTAAGTTCATGTCTGATCAATTAGCCTGTCAAAAGTTTGGAAGAAAGGACTTGAACTACCAACATTGGAGGTGGCAACCTCATCAATGTGATATTCCAAGGTTTCCCCCACTTAACTTTCAATTCATGATAAAAAAAGACTTTTTCTTTTTCATGTTAGTATTGTATAATTCGTCTATGCATAGTATAACATGCATGTCTGAAAGTTAAATAAAGGAGGGTTACGATAGATTGACAGGTTAAAACAAAGTTATCAATACAGGTTATAGCAGGTAACTTGTCTTATTATCCATGTTACTATTCACGCTCTTTATGGTTATGATAGTTAATGTATAAGACTTGATATTGTACAAAGTTTTATACATATTTTTAGGGTATATATAAAAGTAATTAAAGTAGTTGATAAATAGGGAAAACACATGGGAGTGACACTTCTATAAAAGAGTTTGTAAAGTAGAGTTTAGCTATAGTTTTGTTTTTATGTTTAATTTTGTCTCATTGAAATACATATGCAATTAGTGACCATGATATGTATTTTTTGGGGGTATTTTTTCACAAAAAAGCCAGTAAGATTCATGGTTTACTTTCTTAATGGTATACATGAATTATATACTGATTATACATGACTTGTACATTTATCGGCTATTTTTAGTTTAAATGACTAACAACTTTTATATAGGTTAATTATTCTTCTTTGTTATTTTTGGATATAGTATATTTGAGCTTTGGGTGGAATGTTTTTGGTGTTAAAAAAGGTTCAATGCAACAAAATTGTTGGAGAAATTGAGGAATAAAAGACTTGTGTTCGTGGGAGATTCACTTAATAGAGGCCAATGGGTTTCAATGGTTTGCTTGATAGATACAGCAATTCATGATTCTTCCCTTAAATCAATGAATTACAGATACAATACTTCCTTGATCATTTTCAAAGTTAAAGTAAGTCTAAACTAATATTTCATTCTTCTATAATTCTTACCAATTATTCGGGTCTTCTCAATTTATATGACTCATTTTCTTTCATAATCAGTTAAAAAAAGAAAAATACATTTTTATATTTAATAACAATTTAACTTTAAAATGTTTATTTTATATCTTTACTGAATGATTTGTCATCACACAAATATTTATGATTTATTCTAAATCACAAGTTTTAATTTTTTTTCATTCTTAAATTTCGTGTTAACTCAAATAAATCATATAAATTTGTGACAGAGAAAGTACAAAAGAACTGCCCAATAATTTACAAATTTCACTTTGCTGTTTAATTTTGTTAGGTTAATAACTAATATAATTTTTAGTAGATGATCAATAACTTCCTAGTCTACCAAGGGACAAAAGTAGAAATTTATAAGAAATGATACTGCAATTTATTAGCCAATTGCATAAATAATCTCAATGTTTAGCCCACAAAAGAAACAAGATTAAGACTTAATTCATTCGTCCTATAATTTTTACTAGTCATATGTTCAAAATATTAATGGTTTGACCACAACTTCTGTTAGAGCAATATATGATAAACCTTAATTTTTCAAAGTTTAGGATATAAAAAACTTATTAAATTAGGGTGAAAGTACAATCTAATGATTAAAAATTTCATAAGACAAAGATAGTTTAATAGTCAGATGGTCATAGTTGCCTTTGCTGCAAAGTTAACTTAGAATATTATCTTAATTTAATTAAGGTACAATTATCTAATCAACAACTATTTTATGCGTGGTTATGAATCTAAGTTTTGACCTTTACTTCCACATTAACTTTGTATCTGGTTTCAATTTTTTTTTGGGATAATGCACAAATACCTTCCAAACCTATGTTCGAAATCTAAGAGACACACTTATACTATACTAAGGTCCTATTATCCCTTGAACATATTTTATTAATAATTTTCTATCACTTTTCGCCCTACGTGACACTATCTTGTGGCTCAACGCTGGTTGACTTTTTTTTTTTCAAGCTAGTGCCACGTAGGTCGAAAATGGGTAAAAAATTACTTATAAAATAAGTTCAGGGGGTAATAGGACCTTAGTATAATATAAGTGTGTCTATGAGATTTCGGGCATATGTTGAATGTGTACTTGTACATTTTCCTTTTTGTTTTTGTCTTATTCAAAAAAGAATATCTGGTAATATTTTAATTATAACTTTTTCTATTATACATGTTTAAAATCACAAGATTAAGGATGTTTTTATACATTATACATATTTTTAGTTTGAAATTGCAAGATTCAATTCTTCTTTATTTTGTTAAACTTCTTATCTGATCAAAAACTAGATAAACAAATTAAAATGCTGAGAAAAATTATGAATATTTTTTTTTTGATGATTAGGATTATAATGCAACCATAGAATTCTACTGGGAGCCATTGTTGGTGGAATCAAACTCAGATGATCCAGTGCACCATCGTCTCCCTGAGAGAATTGTTAGAGCAAATTCAATTGAAAAACATGGTAGTCGTTGGACTAATGCTGATTTTATTGTCTTCAATACTTATCTTTGGTGGAGACGCCCCCATATCAAAGTCTTGTGAGTATCACTCAAAACTTACCAACCATTAATTATATCATTCAAAACTTCTGTCCCCGGTGGAATTTTACTCACCACTCTTGTTTTGGTGGCAGTCTCTCTCTCTCGCTTTTATACAAACACAAATGTATAAAATGCGTTTATGTTTGTATAAAGCGAGAGGAAATTACACATATACATATATTTTTGTTTCCCTCTTTCAAATCTCGCTCGTCACTCTTCCATATATCCCTCACCACTCTCGACTCTTTCGCTTATACATACAAAACAAAATGTATAAATTGTGTTTCTGTTTGTATAAAACAAGAGAAAATTGTATATACACATGCAAATACATATATCTTCATCATATACACTTATAATTATACAATAAAAGTATTTCTCTGTCCAATTTTCTTTTGCCTTTCTCTTTTTCTCGTTTTATACATACACAGATTATACAATTGATCTTTTGTATGCAATTACTTTCTTTTGTATATGTATAGCGAATTATACAATTCTTTTTGTTTTGTATATGTATAGTTAAATAAACATATTTATGTTCGTTATAGAGCGCAGTTATGCAAACTATAGTTATAACATATAAATATGAACTTTATGTTTGCTATATGTGAAAGTTACTCTTAATTTTAAGAGGAGTTTATTCGAGGTAGTAATATTATTTGTATCTATATTAAGGGTGCAAACTAATCTCATAATAATTAACTCCGGGATAACTTATTCCCTAGACAAACAAGCCCTAAATGTTATTTTATCTAGGAGACCGAGAAGTATTGAAAACACTTCGAACTTGATACAAATTATTAGTTTCGTCCTTGAACTATTGACAATCTTTAAAACACTTCTAAACTTGGCGATAGTTTAGGGGTATATTCACTCATGTTGCAAAGTCAGGTATATTTAAGTTTAGTTAATTAAGTAAATGAGTATTTTTAAGCTATCAATAGTTTAAGAATAAATTTAATAATTAGTACAAAGAATTTAGGAGCGCTTTTAATGCTTCTCTTTATCAAAGTTATGTGTAATAAATATTTACTGGCTTTTCAATTATAATAATCTATCATTATTCATCTTAGATGGGGTTCATTTGAGAAGTCTGATGGAATCTACAAAGAAGTAAAAATGTTACGGAGTTACGAAATGGCTTTAAAGGCTTGGGCTGATTGGTTGGAAATTCATGTCAATCGCACCAAAACCCAATTATTCTTCATGAGCATGTCACCAGTTCATGAAAGGTAATTTATCTCTTAACCTAATTAGTTTTACTTTTTCCATCCATAAAGTGGAACACAATTAGTTTTACTTTTTCTATCCATACAAATTAGTTACAAATGTCAAGTATGCAACCACAACTTTTAGAGTTTTGTATTGGCTTGATTCTTATATGATTACTTAATTAATATTTATTATTTCAAAAGAAATATCTTTTTTGATTTTAATTTTCTGTAACAAAAAAGAAATGATTTTTAAAAATATTAATAACTATTTAATTGAGTGACCATTTAATCGAGTCATCACGTTTGGTATCTAAGAATGTTTAAGTGAAACTTGTGGTCCTCATTTAAAAATTAAGTTTATTTTAGGGTACATGCACAAGTACCCTCTCAACCTATGCCTGAAATCTCAGAGACACACTTATACTATACTAAGGTCCTATTACCTCCCTAAACTTATTTATAAATAATTTTCTACCACTTTTCGGCCTACGTGACACTAACTTGAATAAAAAATTCAACCATCATTGGGTCTACAAGATAATGCCACGTAGCCCCAAAAGGGGGATTATAGAAAGTTATATATAAAATAAAGTTTAGGGGGTTAATAGGACCTTAGTATATTATAAGTGTGTCTCTGAGATTTCAAATATAGGTTTAGGGAGTATTTATGTATTATCTCTTTATTTTAAAAAACTAACTAAACTATAATTACCAACATTTTCTAACTCTTCATGGAAAACTGTCTGTACTTTAAAGGGACCACCACCTTTTAAAATTTTAATTATTTCAAAAGCACTGGTCTCTCATTTTCAGTTTGTTTGTTCTACATTTGTTTACTTATTTATATTTAATAATTTTGAATTTTAATTTTTTACATGACATATTTATGATCATAAGAGTAAAATACATTTTGATGCATTCCACATACTTTAAGTTTAAGACCACAAAGGTTAAACATCTTTGTCTGTACTTTCTTAAACATCAATCTTATATCTGTAAGTTGGTTTGACCGACTTATAAACTTACTGAAACACCTTGCTCATAAATCAAAGGATCGTTCATTCGCCCCATCGACATTGAATCAACAACATAAGTTTTTTAATATCTTTGTATCAATCAACAGGGCTGAAGAATGGGGCAAAGCAAAAGGGGAAAATTGTTATAGTGAAAAGGAATTAATAGAAGAAGAGGGATACCAAGGAAATGGATCGGATCCAAAGATGATGAAAATAGTTGAATCAACTATGGATGAACTCAAACATAGAGGATTAAATGTTCATTTACTCAACATAACACAACTATCAGAGTATAGAAAAGAAGGCCACCCTTCAATCTATAGAAAACAATGGGATTCTCTTACTGAACAACAAATTGCAAATCCAAGTAGTTATGCTGATTGCATACATTGGTGTCTTCCTGGAGTACCTGATGTTTGGAATGAACTTCTTTATGCATATATTTTTAATAACTACTAAGAGTTAAAAAGAAATTTTGGATTTTGTAAATGTTTTTTTTTCTTTATTTAGAGTATAGTCCCATATGACATGAATATGGACCAAACCGTTTGCATGTGGGGCTGGCTTTTTTTTTTTTCTCTCTGTGATTTTTGTTGAAATCCAAAATTGTAAGTGGTATATATGGCAACTGTATAGAAGTCATAAACTGACAAAGTGACAATTGCTATAAGATGTAATCTACATTTATTTAGGTTACAATTGGATTTTGTGGTCGATTTCTATGTTATACTTCAAATCTCTTTTTTTCTGTCTTATTGATTTTCCCCAAAAAATAGTGGATTTAATACATTTAATTGGTAGTAACTTTATTTTACTGCTTTAATTTTTGAATAAATCCTAGTTAATTGTTGGTTTGCTAGTTTCATGGTACAATAACTTCCACTAGCTAAGTTTCATGGTACAGACAATGAGGATGTGTTTGAGTTTATTCTGAATTGTTTCAGAAGATTCCATAAGTTGGGTATTGTGCAACAACATGAAGTAGAGTTTTTTGCTTTTCACTTGCATGGTGATCCTAACCAGTGGTGGAGATCTCATGTGGAGTGTCATTCGTTAGGTTTGCCTCCGATGACTTGGGCACAATTTTATGTCATGTTTCTAGAAAAATATATACTCTCAGGATAGCACGAATGGTGAGTTTCTAGTCCTTAAGCATGGTAGCATATCTGTTGAATCTTACGAGGCTAAATTCCATGTATTATCTCGCTATGCTACCCAACTATTGGGCACTAGGAAGGAGAGGATTCATTTGTTTGTTAAAAGCCCGAATACTAATTTACAAGTTCTATCTATTCACATGAAATATGTACGGAAGAATTTTAATGAGGTGACTGATTAGGTAAAGAAAATGGAGGGGGCCGGGTAGGTTGGGCAAACTAAGGTATTAGCTAAGAAGTTCAAGAGTATTGGTAACTTCAGTGGTATTACTCTAGATATCATCAACAAATTTATTTGGCTAGTCCTATTTAGTCAGTCTATCTAGCTTCTACAAGTGACCATTCAGGGGTTATTCAGCTTCTAGAGCTCATGAAACTTCTTAATTTTCCACCAGCAGGACCTCTTATGACCGATGATACTTCAATTGTGGTGATCTTGGTCATTTAAAGAGGGATTGCCCTCTCACACAGGCATGTAATCAGATGCAGTAGCAGACTAAGGGTGTAGTTCCAACAAGTGGAGGTGACAATGGTAAGGGACGCCCACATGGTATGCGAGGTAATAATCAGAAAAGTCACCGAAGCATAGGTAATGATAACATGGGAAGGGTAGCGACACAACCAGCTAGAGGGGTTGCTCGGATTGATATGATAAGGCCCATTGTTACGGCTTCCTGGGAAAGTCTGAGGTCGAGACATCTAATGTTGTAATAACATGTACTATTCGTGTCTATGACTAGATGGTTTCTATTTTATTTTATATGGATCCACACATTCTTATGTATCTATTAAATTTAACTTGGGTCTTAGCTTGATTTGACATGTTCTTGATGCTCGTATTCGTGTTTATACTCCAATTGGGGGAGTCAATGGTCGTGACTCATGTGTATCTTTCACGCTTTGTGGTGTTTATGGGTTTTCATACTTTGATACATTTAGTCACTTTGGATATGCAGGACTTAGATGTGATTTTAGGTATGACTTAATTGTCTTCTTATCATATTGTGTTATACTGTAATTCCAAGACAGTAACTCTAGAAATTTCAAGTAGGTATATACAAGAGTGGGAATCTGTGTACATGTCCAAGCTAGCAAAGATCACGTCATCTATTCAGGTTGGAAAGCTAATGGAAAAGAGTTGCTTCGCTTTATTGAATCATATTTGGGATATTAGTGGAGAGTCTTTTTCTATTGAGTGAACCTTAGTAGTTTCAACTTGGACAAAACATTAAAATTCTCTCTCAAAAGAAAAAAAATTGTTGACAACAATAGAGCCATTAGTGGGCATTTTTGCCACTGCCTATGGGCAGCCAATATGTGAATATGTAACACTTCGGAAATTAGTAGGCTAAACTAGAGCCAAACTGAGGTTAACGTAAAGAGTAAAGGTCAATGGCCATGGAAAGGGGGACAAGGCTGCCCAAAATGTGCCTAGAAACTTCCCACCATGATCACGAGAGTCTTCACGACCCGTGGTGGGTGAGACAGTGAGCCCACAAAACTACCCCAAGGAAGGCTCCCCTTCACGAGCCACTTCACGGCCTGAGGTGAAGAGCACGACCCGTGGGAAGGATCGTGGGGTTGCCTTCACCTTGTGGGTTCTTGTATCAAGTAGCATACATACTAGTAAAAGGACCACGGGCACCATCACGGGTCGTGGTGCCCTTGGCGGCACGTGAGGGTGGGTCGTGTTACCTGGCAAATCACTTTAAGTGAGGGTTATTTTGCAGTTTTCACATTTAAGTTTAATTGAAGTGAAGTCATTTTGGGTAAGTTTAGGGGTATATAAGTTGTTTTCAAGACAAATTCACCAAAGGTAAGTCATAAATTCCAAACATCCAAATAATTTCCTAAAGTTCATGTCCTCTCCCAAAATTTCTCTCTCCAGAATTCTAACAATAAGAGGAAAGTTGAAGCTAGGGCTCAAAGAATCAAGGATTTTTCACTCAATTTCTTGAAGAATCATAACTAAGGTATGGTAGTTCTTCATCCACAGAGTCCCTCCAAACTCAATTTCAAAAGTAATAACTTCCCCAAAAGTTAGGGTTTTGCTTCAATCTCATGGATCCCCGTTAAATTTGTTTTTAATGATTGAATTATGATTTATTACAGATATATTGATGATTTTATATTGTTTTAGGATGAAACTCCCAAGAATCCATGAATTCCCCTATTTGTTTCCCAAATTGGGTCCAAAAGTGTGGGTATTGATTAATGCAAGTAGAATGTTATAGAATTGTGAATGTAGTGAATTGATTAATTGAATCATGTTATTATCCATGTACAATATAGTAATTCTAGATGTGTTGATTAAATGTGATCCATGGTCCTTGAAGAGAAAAGTATGAGTATTATGCATGTTTATGGGGTTTATGTATGAGAGTAAATTGAAAATATGATTATGATCTAATTGTTGGGTCGTCGAATGATTATCCGCATGTACACCTTTATGTATAAATATGGTATGATGTGAAAGCTTTCCTCACAACCATAATGATTCTAAGGTTGAAAGATTATTCTCACTTATTGACTCTATGAACTATCTTATGAATTAAACTGGATGGAGTGTCAAGACATTCTTCCATGAATATGTATTGAAGTCTAGACTTACTATGTACTACATGGAAAATATGCTTAGCACCGAGTAGATATTGGATATGAGAAATCTCCTCCGTCAGCGGGTTTCTAGAAGCAATCTCATGAGATAGAAACTCCTTCATCAGAAAAGGCAGGTTTCTACTAGCAATCTCATTGTCCCATAAACTATATGCCCCCATAGGCTTTTACCTAGTGGATCAACCTAAAATCTAACATGTTATGGTCTTACCTTAGGCGAGTAGGAAAACCCTTTTCGGTATGAGTAACATCAAATTCCATGTTAAAATCACATGGTCTATATCAGTTAAGGCTTATTCCCACTATTATAAGAATATGAACAAGAACATGAACTATGAATTATGGTTACTCAATAAGCTTTACTTATCTTGGGTAGGATTATGTGATCTTATTCATGCATTGTACAAGTATGCTTTGGGGATACAAATGGTATGTGAGTATTTATGTAATGAATATGCTTATGACTTATGCTTCTCCATTATCTTCAAAAATGATGTTTTAAACTTTTAAATGTCGTTCATTTAAAAAAATTTCCTTTTTAGCATGTTTTCATGGATTTTATGAATGACTATCATACTTGGTGCATTTTTGTACTAACCCATATTTTCCTAGAGTTTCCCCAATTGTAAGGTCAATTTTTGAAGTTGTCACGACCGGAATCTAGACCTCAAACGAGACCGGCGTCATTGACCTCTCAAACGTCGCAAACAAGCCTACCTACGTCATTCTTACTTTGCATAGGTTAATTTTAGCAGAAAATTTGATACTTTTTGTTTCTTAACATACTTATAAAAACATTCTCATTAATACATAATTGTTTACCATCAACCATCTAAAATTAAGAGATAAGCAACTGAAATAAAAAGTTCAATTCTTATTGAGTCTGTAATTCAATGGCACCAATACGTAGTCTGAATAAAAACAGGAAAGAAACGCTAGTGGAACATGCTCCACTAGCTCAACTCTAAAACTAAGCTAGAATATAAAACAACAGCATCCTCGAAAGCATGAGGACCTACCAAATTGAATGAATGCTGAATGTCCGGATAACTGCATCGAAGATCCTGTAGCTCTATTGTCCACCTGCGCCTGCGCCTAAAATAGTTGAGTTTGTATAGGGTTAGTACACACTTGTACTAAGTATGGGTATATGCAAGCACACACCAAGGAAATGCATGAGAAAGAATAGCTCTTCCCTAAAAACATGATTTTTGGAAGTCAAGTCAGTGGACTTAACAATTTGAGATTTGGAAGGTTTTCAAATTTGGATTAGGAAAGTCAATAAGCTTTCCAAATTTGGAATAGGAAATTCATGCCATGATACTAACATACATCATTATACTTTTCTTTTTTTTCACACAGCACATAACATTTACGCATAGCATATATCATATAACATACAACACATTTTTCATGTAGCACATAACTTTTTTAATATCATTCATTCATATGACATGAGACCTTGGAATCATGGACTTAACATCAAGACATCCCAAAAATGAGGGCTCAACATATGGGACCGCAACTAGGGAGTCTTCATTAGCAAACATAGAGTCTACTTCGTTCATTCATACGTACTCGATTTCATTTCATTCATAGGCCAGTTTTAACACATGCTATACCTAGTATGTAGTTAAAGAATTTCATTAGGTTTGTTGTGCAATGACCAATAATGACCTAATTTCATTACTTGAATCTAACTCACCTTTTGATTATCATATCCTAACACCTTTGGTATCATTCATTTCATTATGTGCATCACTTGAGGCTTGCCTCATTCGTTCATTGGGAACTTTAACTTTAAGCGACATAGATCATGTGAGAATAATGAAATCCAGTGTCTCCCCAGCACCGAAAAGAGGTGGAATCATCGACCAAAGACATGCTAGCGTACATGGGAAATTAAACCGGCTAGATCCCTAATTGAATGTATAGGTTCAAAAACTAGTAGATGTAAGGAGACCCATATGATATACCGTGGTTTCACGGTATTATTAATACTTTTTCCTTAAGTTTAGTGTGTCCAAAAGCCTTATTGTGCAAATTTTTATGTAATTTTCTCTTTATTTGTAGGAAATCTGTCTAAAAGATGAATGCAGAGGTTTTTGAGCAATAAATACAGAAAAGTACCACCTACGGAGCTTGTGACGGTCCATCATGCTCGTGACGGTCCGTAGGTGTCATCGTAGTGCAGCTGCTGAAGAAGATGGGGAAGTATGACCAAGTGTGGGTTACGCAGTGCGTGACAGGCCGTCGTAGCCATGACGGTCCTTCCTGCTGGTTCGTCATGAAGTTCAGAGAAGTAGTCCAGTACCCCAATTCCAAGAGTTCAAGTGTTTTGGAACGGACACCCTCGATGGACAGTTGTGCCTATGACGATCCGTCATACCTGCCGTCGAGGGTAATGAAGAGAGTAGTAGAAGAAATTGCACAAGTATTGGACGACGGAATCCATGACGGTCCGTCGTGACCATGACGATCCGTCGCGAGGTCCGTCGACCCAACCTCATTTTGACAGATTTCCAGCAAATAGAATCCTTATTTAATTAGGTTTTTATTTTTTTATAAATAGTTTGAAAAACCTCATTTTTGAGGTTAGACCCTTGATTATTGTTAGACTCTGGATTATTTGGTTAGACTCTTGATTATTTGGTTAGACTCTTGAATAGTTTTAGACTCTTTGTTGGACTTTTGGTGATTACTATTACACTTTTGAAGAATCTTTAATCTTCAATTAATTTTAGCAATTCATTGTTGGTGATTATTAATCAAGTGAACTTTTGGATTTTACTCTTTCTCATTGAAGTAAGTGCATGAATTCTTATATCATATATTTGAATATTGTGATTATGAATATGGGTAGCTAAACTCCATAACTAGGGTTGTGGGAACCATAGGCGAATAATGAGGTAAAACCTAACTAAAATAACAATTCTAGAATAGTGTCTTGCATGTATTGATAATTCTTTCGCTTAGAAGTCTTTTTAACGGATGGCCAACGTTAGAACTCACCTTAATGCTACTTTCCGGACAAAGGAAGTAGATAATAGGAAAAGAATTATCAACATAGATTTAGTGTATACTATCTAATAGGCTAGTATTGATTGGTACGAGGTAATAACTTAGTCAAATATCGAATATGATGCTTAATATGAGGTAAAGGTAAGGGTTAGTATAGCAACACACGTAGCCGGACCAAGGTGCGGAGTGAAATTTTCTAGATGCCGGACCAAGGATTTACAAATACATTACTTATTACTTTACATGCAAGATACTAGTAAAGAATTGTTATAGTTAGAATTATCAAGTTATGAACCTGTGGGGAACACGTAAACCCTAGTTTCCGGGGAAGCTTAAGTCCAAATGGACTGGTCCTTACTTGGTTACCCAACTATTCCCTCATAGAGCAGTTGAGTTGGAAACTAAGGAGGGTGTGCGGTTCAAGGTGAATGGACAACGCATAAAAATCTATTTCGGGCATGCTGAATCAGCGAATGAAGTGATCGAGGTATACCATCTTGATGAAGTCTGAGTAATCAAGTGTCCTCAGTCGTGCCGCGACGTTAAATCAGGCGCTTGTTGAGAGGTAAGCCAATACTTATAGTTTTTTTTCTAGTAATGGTAGCATTTTCTACTAAGGGGTTTTAAATTTGCAGGCACATCACCAGGAAATTCTGCAGAAAATTACTCTGCAGCAGTCACTGACGGATACAACGACGGACCGTTGCTCCTGTGACGGACGGTCGTATGAATCCGTTGTGCCAGGTACGTCTTTCTGTTATTTTCAAACTAGGGCACACGCGATGGAACCCACGACCTACCGTCACAACAGAGACGGACTGTCGTCGGGGAATCGTCGCGTCATTAATGAAGCGTACCCGACCCGACCCGTCTTTTTTTTAAAAAATTCAACATTTAAAACCCCCACCCCTTCATTTCACCCTATTCCTTCACTCTTTCACCCATTTCCCTCCCTTTTCAACTTCCAAAGATCATATCCCCTTTCTCTTACAACCGATCATTTTCCCCAAATTCTCCAAATTCCTAAAATTCATCATCTACTAGTCGGAGCTGCTGTTGTGGGTCTCTACTTGATCATAAAGTACGTTTCTCTCTTGTTTTTCTCAAATTCTCAGGTATGTGTCTCTAATTTCTACTCATTTATATTGCATTTTTTTATCAATTAGTATTAGCCTAGTTCTTCTTGATATGTTCATTCTTTAATAAAATTCTGTCTGACTTAGGTTGAAATTCCTCGAAATTGCTGTGTTAAAACTCTAGAAATAGGTGCTTTAGCATTGCTAGTTTACTAGGTATTTGGGTTAGACAAATGTAGGTTAAAACACTTCCAATTCGATTTGGGTCATAGGGGATGAATGGGGCATCCCCAGTTCTATCACTGAGTTACAGAACGAGACCCCGATGACGGACTATCGTACCCACGACGGACCGTCATTGGGTCCGTTCCAAAAGCCCTAACACCCCACTGTCCAATTTTCTCCAAGTGCCCACCAACGGCCATATGCGACGGACCGCCATTTGCACGACGGTCCGTCCTGCACAACCGTTCTGGTTGTCAGAGACCCTATTCCTAAGGGTCTCTCACTTTTTCTTAGTGTCCTCTAACAGACACATGCGACGGACTGTCATTCCCATGACAGTCCGTCCTGCACAACCTTTCTAGTTGTCAGAGACCCCATTCCTAAGGGTCTCTCACTATTTTTCTAAGTGTCCTCAAACGGACAACTACGATGGACCATCATACCCACGACGGTCCATCCTACATAACCGTTATGACGGTTAGAGACCCCTCTCTTAAGGGTCTTGTCACGACCAAAAATCGGGGACGCGACTGGCACCCACATTCACCCTCCTATGTGAGCGAACCAACCAATCTAAACCTTAACATTTCAATTTATATCAACAGAAAATAATGCGGAAGACTTAACTCATTAATAAAAACAATTCAAAACTATTATTATTATCCCCAAAATCTGGAAGTCATCATCACAAGAACATCTATCTCAAATTGCTAAACTAAAACTGTCTAAGAAGTTAAAACAATAAAAGCTAGTCCATGCCGGAAGTTCAAGGCATCAAGACTTGAAGAAGAAGACCCAGTCCAAGCTAGACGCGTTAGCTCACCCTGAATTTCCGAAGGTAGTGAAGACTGGCTAGATCTACTGTTGAGTTGAAGTTGACGGAACGTTTGCTGCATTACACAAATAACAAGAAGAAAACATAAAGTAGGGGGTCAGTACAACCACACGTACTGAGTAGATATCATCGGCTAACTCAAAATAGGGAAACGTATATATCAATAATAATGTAAATCAACTACAATACTCCACATGTAGCAATAAAAATATTAATTCATCAATAAATACAACCGAGTTCACACATGAGGACTCAAGCCCCAATACCATACTCATTTGGGAATTAAGTTCATTAGATTGAGTATATTCATTATCTTTCAGGATTCATTATCTTTCTTCCTCTTGTGTCGGTACGTGACACTCCGCTCCTCATATTCATTCTATCCTGGTGCCGGAACGTGGCACTCCGATCCTCATATACTATCCTGGTACCGGAACGTGGCACCCGATCCATATACTATCCTGATGTCGGAACGTGACACTCCGATCCTCATATTCTATCCTGGTGTCGGAACGTGACACTCCGATCCTCATATTCATTATATCCTGGTACTGGAACGTGGCACCCGATCTATATACTATCCTGGTGTCGGAACGTGACACTCTGATCCTCATATTCTATCCTGGTGTCGGAACGTGACACTCCGATCCTCATATTCATTCTATCCTGGTACCGGAACGTGGCACCCGATCCCCTAATTCATCAAGCCTTCTTTTACACTAAGGCATCCTCATTCTCATTATATAATTTATCAAGCCTTCTTTCATACTAAGGCATCATCAATCTTATTATATAATATATCAAGCGAATTAGGGTTCTTTCAAGATTTGGGATTCAATGGCTTCATCATGCTTTGTTAATTCATCACAATTTCATAATCATAATCATGCAAGCATACAATTTAAGCACATAGCAGGGTTTACAATACTATCAACACATAATATTCACTATTAAGAGTTCACTACGAATTTCGTAATATAAACCATAACCTACCTCCACCGAAGAATTGGAATCAACAAGAAATCTCCCAAGCTTTGTTATTCCTCTTCCCTCTTCGATCGATCAATACTCTCTCAATTCGTTTCTCTCTTTTCTCTCTTGTTCTTTCTCTTTTGTTTTATTCAAACCCTCTTCCTTTACCGTAATTAAAATATAATTAAGTGTAAAGAGGACAATAAAACCCACTAATTAACTCAAGGTTACCTCTTTTAACCCCCAAGTAATTAGACTTATTAATATTAACCCTCAATCTTTATAATTAAGGAAAGAATAGTCCGAAACGACCCTTAAAACGTGTAGAGAAATCCTAATCTGCCTGGGATTTGCGCAACCTGTGACGGGCCGTCGTGCTTGCGACGGTCTGTCACGATGGTCGTCGCATCCTCCCCATATTTCAGGTGAACTGTGACGGCCCGTCACCCCTGTGACGGTCCGTCCTGCACCTCCGTCATGACGGTCAGAAACTCGTTTCTTGTACCAAATTCTCAAAAGTTAAAGTGTTTTGCAACGGAAACTCACGACGGTTCATCGTGGATGTGACGGCACGTTCTGCAGGTCCATCACAATTTACAGAGAGTCGATTTTAATATCCAAATTGAAGAATTCTAAGTGTTATGGAACGAAACTTCCTCGACGGGCCGTCGTGACCACGACGGTCCGTCGTGACATCCGTCGTCCCAGCCAGTTTTTCCAGAAATAAAATCTGTTGCTCAAAACGACTAAACAGGTCGTTACAATAGATACCAATTTACCCATCGTTTGTCCCGAACGATCAAAAGAAGAAAAACAATGGCGAAAAGGAGTACCTGAATCTGTAAACAGATGTGGGTATTTTTCTTGCATATCTGCCTCCTTCTCCCAAGTAGCTTCTTCAACGGTCGATTCTTCCATTGAACTTTGATGGATGCAATCTCTCTCGACCTCAACTTGCGAACTTCTCTATCTAATATAGCAACCGGTTCCTCTTCATAAGTCAAGTTCTCATCCAACAAAACTGAATCCCAGCGGATGATGTAGTTTCCATCTCCATGGTATCTTTTCAACATGGACACATGAAATACCGGATGCACTCCGGACAGCCCTGGGGGCAAGGCTAATTCATAAGCCACCTCCCCTATTCTCTTAAGCACTTCAAATGGTCCAATGTACCTTGGACTTAACTTACCCCTTTTTCTGAACCGCATCACCCCTTTCATGGGTGAAACCTTCAACAAGACTTGTTCACCTTCCATGAACTCCAAGTCTCTAACCTTCCGGTCTGCATACTCCTTTTGTCTACTTTGCGCCGCCAGAAGCTTTTCTTGAATAGATTTCACCTTCTCCAGAGAATCTCTCAACAGATCAGTCCCCCAAGGTCTAACTTCAAAGGCATCAAACCAACCAATGGGAGATCTACACCTCCTCCCATACAATGCTTCAAATGGAGCCATATCAATACTGGAGTGATAGCTATTATTGTATGAAAACTCCGCCAAAGGTAAAAAGCTATCCCAATGGCCACCAAACTCTATCACACATGCACGAAGCATATCCTCCAATACTTGAATCGTTCGCTCAGACTGACCATCAGTCTGAGGGTGAAACGCAGTACTGAGGTCCAATCTAGTACCTAATTCCGCATGTAGTGTCCTCCAAAACTTAGAAGTAAACTGCGTACCTCTATCTGATATGATGGAGAGTGGAACTCCATGCAACCGAACGATCTCTGAGATGTAGATCTTGGCTAACTTCTCTGCATTGTAGGTCACCTTGACAGGAATGAAGTGAGCAGACTTAGTTAACCTATCAACAATCACCCAAATCGAGTCATACTTACCCAATGTCTTGGGAAGACCAACCACGAAGTCCATCGCGATTCTCTCCCACTTCCTTTCAGGAATGGGCATTCTCTGAAGTGTTCCTCCGGGCCTCTGGTGTTCATACTTTACTTGTTGACAATTTGGACATTTGGCAACAAACTCAACAATATCACGCTTCATTCTACTCCACCTGAAGTGTTGCTTTAGCTCGCGATACATCTTGGTTGCACCAGGATGTATAGAATATCCGGAACTATGAGCCTCTGTCAGAATAGTGGTGATCAAATCATCGATGCGGGGTACACATACCCTTCCCTTAATCCTCAAAACACCTTCCCCATCGATTATTGCTTCCATAGCCTCTCCTTGCAACACTTTATCTCGAATTCGCCTTAGTTTCTTATCATCAAACTGTTTTCCCTTGATCTGGTCAAGGAAAGAAGATCTTGCCTCTACACAAGCTAACAATCCTCCATTCTCATTTATTTCTAACCTCATAAGGTCATTAGCCAAAATCTGCACTTCTCTAGCCAATGGGCGTCTAGAAGCTTGCAAATGAGCTAGACTTCCCATGCTTCCGGCCTTTCTTCTCAAGGCATCTGCCACAACATTCGCCTTTCCCGGATGATACAAGATAGTGATGTCGTAGTCCTTCAGTAGTTCCATCCATCTCCTCTGTCTCAAATTCAAATCTTTCTGAGTAAAGACATACTGTAGGCTACGATGGTCCGTATAGACCTCACACTTAACCCCATATAAATAATGCCTCCATTGCTTCAATGCAAACACTACCGCGGCCAATTCCAAGTCATGAGTTGGATAGTTACGTTCATGCACTTTTAATTGTCTTGAAGCATACACAATCACGTTCTTCTCTTGCATTAGCACTGCACCCAAACCCGTATAGGATGCATCAAAATAGACAATGAAATTTTTACCCTCTACTGGCAAGGTAAGAATAGGTGCAGTAGTCAACAAAGTCTTGAGTTTCTGAAAGCTTTCCTCGCACTCATCCGACCATACAAATGGAACATTCTGCTTAGTCAAGTTCGTCAATTGGGAAGCAATAGAAGAGAATCCCTTGACAAATCGGCGGTGGTAGTAGCTAGCTAAACCCACAAAAACTCCTTATTTCTGACACGTTTGTAGGTCTTACCCAATTTTCACTGTCTCAATCTTGGATGGATCCACCATCACTCCATCCTTAGAAACCACGTGCCCCAAGAAGTACACTGAATCTAGCCAAAACTCACACTTGGAGAATTTCGCATAAAGCTTTTTCTTCCTTAACAACTCTAACACCATTCTCAAATGCTCCTCATGTTCCTTCTTACTCTTGGAGTATCAGTATATCATCAATAAAACGATCACAAAGAGGTCCAAATATGGCTTGAAAATCCCGTTCATCAAGCTCATGAAAGCAGCGGGGGCATTTGTAAGACCAAAGGACATCACCACAAATTCATAATGCCCATACCTAGTCCGAAAAAAGCGGTCTTTGGCACATCTGTTGCCCGTATTTTCAATTGATGATAACCGGATCTCAAGTCGATCTTCGAGAAGACATAAGCACCTTGTAGTTGATCGAATAAGTCATCAATGCGAGGAAGAGGATACTTATTCTTAATAGTTACCTTGTTCAGTTGTCTATAGTCTATGCACATCCGAAAACTCCCATCCTTCTTCTTCACAAACAAAACCGGAGCACCCCAAGGAGATGCACTTGGTCTAATGAAGCCTTTGCTCAACAACTCTTGAAGTTGTGCCTTTAACTCTCTTAATTCCGCGGGGGCCATTCTATAAGGGGGTATAGAAATGGGGCGAGTACCCGGTTCCAAATCAATACAGAAATCAATATCCCTATCCGGTGGCATGCCAGGAAGATCTGCAGGGAACACATCCAAAAACTCACGGACTACCGAAACTGACTCAATCGAGGATACTTGGGTAGTGTCATCCTTAAGATGTGCCAAGAAATCTAAACACCCTTTACTCACCATTTTCTTAGCACAAAGAAAGGAGATGATACGCACCGGATTGGGAGTGTAGTCGCCCTCCCACACTAACGGATCTGGCCCAGGCTTGGCTAACGTCACCGTTTTAGCATTACAATCCAAAATCGCAAAATTCGGAGAAAGCCAAGTCATACCCAGAATTACATCAAAGTCACCCATTTCTAAAATAACCAAATCTACATAAGTGTTGCTCCCCACAAAATTCACAAAACAAGACCTATACACTTTTCGACTATCACAGACTCACCCACCGGAGTAGAAACGCGACTAGGCATGTCAAGTAATTCACAATGTAAATTTAGACCATTAGCAAATGAGGAAGATACATATGAAAACGTGGAGCCAGGGTCAAATAATACAGATGCCATGCAATCACAAACCAAGAGATTACCTGTGATAACAGCATCAGATGCCTCCGCTTCAGATCTCCCAGGGAAAGCATAACAATGGGCCCTATCATTCGTCTGTACGTTGCCCCTACCATGTTGTGTAGTAGTGGCTCCATTTTGCCCATCACTTCTGCCGTTTTGGTGACCACTATTACCTCGACCACCACGTCCTCTAGAAAAACGGCCTCTACCATGACCACCCCTACCTCTAGCTAGTGGGGCTCTGTAACTCTGGTTTGGACAATATCTCTTAATGTGTCCAATCTCTCCACATCCATAACATTCTCGGGGTTCACGTATCGGCCTCTCAGAGAAGTGTTGACCATTCTGAGGTGGACCCCCAACTACCGTCTGTAGTGAAGACTGAATTGGTCGAACTGAGTGACCACCGGAGCTCTGTCCTCTAGAGTAAGAACCATTAAACTCACCTCCCCTTCGAAACCTCTTCGATGTCGATGTCGTGGTGAAGTCGTCTGGCTTCACTCCTTTCACCTCTATCACAAAGTCTACCACCTCTTGGAAGGATGTTGCCGTAGCCGCTACCTGTAAGGCTGAAATCCGCAACTCTGACCTCAACCCCTTCACAAAACGGCGAATCCGTTCTTGTGGACTGAAACAAAGTTGGGTGGCGTATCTGGATAGTGCGCGAAATTTAGCCTCATACGCGTTAACTGTCATCCTCCCTTGCTCTAGACTCAAGAACTCATCCCTTTTTCTATCTCTCAAAGTCCTTGGGATATACTTCTCCATGAACAGGGTAGAAAATGATTCCCAAGTCATAGGTGGTGCCTCTGTTGGTTGACACTCAACATGTGACCGCCACCACATTTTGGCGTTCCCTTGAAACTGATAGCTTACGAACTCAACGCCAAACCGTTCTACTATACCCATCTTGTGTAGTAGCTCATGACAATCATTCAGAAAATCGTAGGCATCCTCTGATTCTGCGCCCTTAAAGACTGGAGGTTTCAATTTCAAGAACTTACTGAAAAGTTCATGCTGATCATTTGTCATAATAGGCCCAGTAGTCAGACGTGGAAATGTGCCTATTCCTAATGATGCATCCATGCGGGGAGCCATAGTAGCCGCATGTCGTATCTCTGAAACCGGAGGTGTTGGTGCAGAAACCACTGGAGGTGCCTGACCCTGATCGAATAACCCACTAAGATAAGCAAGTACCTGGTTGATCATCTCTGGGGTAGGTTGGGGTGGCATTTCCTCATTCTGCCCTTGTTCATTCTCCCCTTCCTCACCCTCTCTTACCGCTTCCTCAGTAGGTGGAGGAGTCACCGCCCTAGTATCAGATGGGCTAGGGGCTCGTCCTCTTCCTCTAGAGGACGTCCTCCCACGACCTCTTCCACGGCCTCTTGCCGCTGTTCTTCCCCGAGCCACAGCCCCAGTGGCTGGCTCAGTCGTTTCATGTCTTTTCGTTGTTGCTGCTGGTGCGGTCGTTGCTCTAGTTCTAACCATCTGCGAAATAGAATGAAGATGGTCAGATACCAATTTGTATCACCTAGATACCAATTGGACTCAAGTAGTAGCACGAAAGAAGAATGAAAGAATGGAATTTTCCTAAAGTCTTATAGCCTCTCAAAGAAAAGTAAAGGCGTCCCCCTACCGTTCCTTAAGACTCTACTAGACTCGTTCTTGTGTGATGAGACCAATGAAGCTAATGCTCTGATACCAAGTCTGTCACGACCCAAAATCGGGGACGCGACTGGCACCCACATTCACCCTCCTATGTGAGCGAACCAACCAATCTAAACCTTAACATTTCAGTTTATATCAACAGAAAATAATGCGGAAGACTTAACTCATTAATAAAAACAATTCAAACTATTATTATTATCCCCAAAATCTGGAAGTCATCATCACAAGAACATCTATCTCAAATTGCTAAACTAAAACTGTCTAGAAGTTAAAAAATAAAAGCTAGTCCATGCCGGAAGTTCAAGGCATCAAGACTTGAAGAAGAAGACCCAGTCCAAGCTAGACGCGTTAGCTCACCCTGAATTTCCGAAGGTAGTGAAGACTGGCTAGATCTACTGTTGAGTTGAAGTTGACGGAACGTTTGCTGCATTACACAAATAACAAGAAGAAAACATAAAGTAGGGGGTCAGTACAACCACACGTACTGAGTAGATATCATCGGCTAACTCAAAATAGGGAACAGTATATATCAATAATAATGTAAATCAACTACAATACTCCACATGTAGCAATAACAATATTAATTCATCAATAAATACAACCGAGTTCACACATGAGGACTCAAGCCCCAATACCATACTCATTTGGGAATTAAGTTCATTAGATTGAGTATATTCATTATCTTTCAAGATTCATTATCTTTCTTCCTCTTGTGTCGGTACGTGACACTCCGCTCCTCATATTCATTCTATCCTGGTGCCGGAACGTGGCACTCCGATCCTCATATACTATCCTGTACCGGAACGTGGCACCCGATCCATATACTATCCTGGTGTCGGAACGTGACACTCCGATCCTCATATTCTATCCTGGTGTCGGAACGTGACACTCCGATCCTCATATTCATTATATCCTGGTACCGGAACGTGGCACCCGATCCATATACTATCCTGGTGTCGGAACGTGACACTCCGATCCTCATATTCTATCCTGGTGTCGGAACATGACACTCCGATCCTCATATTCATTCTATCCTGGTACCGGAACGTGGCACCCGATCCCCTAATTCATCAAGCCTTCTTTTACACTAAGGCATCCTCATTCTCATTATATAATTTATCAAGCCTTCTTTCATACTAAGGCATCATCAATCTTATTATATAATATATCAAGCGAATTAGGGTTCTTTCAAGATTTGGGATTCAATGGCTTCATCATGCTTTGTTAATTCATCACAATTTCATAATCATAATCATGCAAGCATACAATTTAAGCACATAGCAGGGTTTACAATACTATCAACACATAATATTCACTATTAAGAGTTCACTACGAATTTCGTAATATAAACCATAACCTACCTCCACCGAAGAATTGGAATCAACAAGAAATCTCCCCAAGCTTTGTTATTCCTCTTCCCTCTTCGATCGATCAATACTCTCTCAATTCGTTTCTCTCTTTTCTCTCTTGTTCTTTCTCTTTTGTTTTATTCAAACCCTCTTTCCTTTACCCTAATTAAAATATAATTAAGTGTAAAAGAGGACAATAAAAACCCACTAATTAACTCAAGGTTACCTCTTTTAACCCCCAAGTAATTAGACTTATTAATATTAACCCTCAATCTTTATAATTAAGGAAAGAATAGTCCGAAACGACCCTTAAAACGTGTAGAGAAATCCTAATCTGCCTGGGATTTGCGCAACCTGTGACGGGCCGTCGTGCTTGCGACGGTCCGTCACGATGGTCGTCGCATCCTCCCCATATTTCAGGTGAACTGTGATGGCCCGTCACCCCTGTGACGGTCCGTCCTGCACCTCCGTCATGACGGTCAGAAACTCGTTTCTTGTACCAAATTCTCAAAAGTTAAAGTGTTTTGCAACGGAAACTCACGACGGTTCGTCGTGGATGTGACGGCACGTCCTGCAGGTCCGTCACAATTTACAGAGAGTCGATTTTAATATCCAAATTGAAGAATTCTAAGTGTTATGGAACGAAACTTCCTCGACGGGCCGTCGTGACCACGACGGTCCGTCGTGACATCCGTCGTCCCAGCCAGTTTTTCCAGAAATAAAATCTGTTGCTCAAAACGACTAAACAGGTCGTTACAGGTCTCCATACTTTTTCTAAGTGTCCTCTTACGAACAACTATGACGGACCGTCATACCCTCGACGGTCCGTCCTGCATGACCGTTATGATGGTCAGAGACCCCTCTCCTAAGGGTCTTCATATTATTTTCGTGTCCTCTGACGGACACCTACGATGGACCGTCGTACCTGTGATGGTCCGTCCTGCATATACCGTCATACTTGTCAGAGACTCTCCTTCAGGGTTCTCCACATACAAAGTCTAAGTAAGACACGACGGACCCCATGACGGTCCGTCATACTCACGACGAGCCTTCACCTGGCCCGTCGTGTTTCACTGTTACTATAGTAATGTCATTACATCTTAAATATTTTATTTATTTTGTGTGGTTTTGCTAGTATTGTATGCTCCTTTTAGTAAGTATATTGATATTTTATAGGTACTATCTATTATGGCACCAAAACAAGATCGAGTTTACGCACGCAGGCGATCAAAGTCTGTCGCCCCGTCTGCCTGTCTGGTCATTGGCTCTGATGATGATCGTGACCCCGAGTACGTGCCCCTAGGCACTTCCACTCCATCCCGAGCTGCATGTGCTGCCAGAGCCACACCCAAAAAGGTGGCATCCGGCGTAGTCACTGCCTCCCAGTCTGATGAGGAGCGCACACTGACCGACACAACTTCTGTGTCAACTACTAATGAAGAAGGAGCGTCTGGCTCCTTAGGAGTTTCGTGGTCAGAGGAAGCCTCCAGATCTGCTGAGGTTCCCACACCCGCTACCGCTGCAGAGTCTGCCTCGTCTGATGAGGCCAATAGTTTGGAATCCACACTCAGTTCACCAACTCGTTCTTTCACCCTGGTTACCGACCAACCCAACCGGTGGTGTTTCGACGGGCAGTATGAAGTCTATTCCGATGCAAAGTTCTTGAATGACAAAGGAGTCATGACTCGGACAATAACATTAGAGCAGCGGGTCCTTGTGGGAAGTCTCCCGACGATGCTAGAGATCCACAATCTCTTCACCAGACATCGACTGGAGTGGACAGCGCGCCCGTTGGGACATTATAGTGAAGAGTTGGTCCGAAAGTTCTACGCCTCATACGTAGCGACTCTCATATCACAGATTTATAGGCGGGTTGCCCCCGCCAAACATGCCTCACTGGAGCAGGTCCGAGTACTTGGCATTCAGGTCCGCCACTGCCTTTCCCCTACAGCTGCTGATAATATAGTCACATGGGATCGAGAAGTACTTGATGGCGGCGATGATAGCCGGGTTTGAGGTGGATTTTTCTTGGCTTCTACAGGTAGTCATGCACGAGAGGGATTTTAAGGTCACAACTACCTACCCTTTCGCGTGCATGGCATTTTCTCTATGCAGGTCCGCAAGTGTGCCTATATGGCACGTTGATCAGCTCAAGAACCCGTTGGGCACTGTTGATATCGGCCTCATCAGGGATGAGGCCAATGAGTTGGCTCCAGCAGAGGGCCCCGTCCAGAGTTGCCTCCACCTGGTGACAATCTGGCTGATACGGTAGCACAGGCCTGCACAGCTACGTAGGCGGCTTCCACTGACACTACCCCAGTCGAGTCTATCCCGGGTAGTAGCACTGCCCCGAGCTCCTCTCGCTCAGCCCGTTTCCCCGCTCTGGTCCCGCTTGCTAGGGTCCAGAAATCAGAGACACATATGGCTACACTTCTGCATCACATCCAGCCTTGGATGCAGAGGTCTATTGCTGAGGCTGAGGAGCGCTTGGAGCGAAGAATGGTCCAGCACACAGAGCGGAAGATTGCTGAGGTTCATCAGTACTTGGACGCTTTTAAGTTGGAGGTGTTAGCCCGACCAACCCCTGAGGTGGACGTGTCGATCCTTCAAGATGCGGTTGACAGTTTTCGCACAGATATTGACATGATCTTAGAGGCTAGGTTGCCTGAGTCTGAGGCCTCTTCTACAGAGTCTGCTGAAGACACAGTGATGGCGGTCCTATTCGCCACTTCAGAGATTCCACCACCCCCCCTCGAGAGCATGCCAAGAGGCATAGGGGTCGAGAGGAGGATGAAGCTCGAGCACGGAAGAAGGAGCGCTATGAGATGGAGGCTCCGAGGAGAGCCTCGCATGCTGATGAGGAGGCGCGTCAGATGAGAGTAGGAGAGTTAGCTGCTGGGGCATCTAGCTCCAGAAATGTGGAGATAGTGGGAGGCACTGCTGATAGTGATGCTGATGCTGAGGACACTACTGAGGGTGTCCAGATTACAGAGGTAGTGGGTTTTGGGGAATTGGACCCACCAGATTTCTGATCGTCGGCGCTTTGCGCCCCAAGTTTGCTTTACCTACCACTCTAGTATTTCAATTTTTTATGCATTGGGGACAATTGCATGTTTTTTTGTTGGGGGTGGGGTAAATGGAAAGTGAGTGCTAGGGTGAAGTCTGAGTATCCAAATTCACTATCCTCCTTTTGGGGTTTTTCTTGCCTGTGTTCTTTTCCCCAGAGACTGATTACTTTTTCTGTTGAACCGGCCTGTCTATATCTTGTGTACATAGTTTAATTCTGAAGCATGATGGCTAAAATGATATCTTGAGAAAATGGAAAATGATGCATGACTAGGCATAGTAATTGATAAATGTATGGCTCTATGCATGACATAGAGGTACACCACTGCATGACCCTAAGTCTAAAATTCGAACTATGTGTCTGATAATCTGGTAGAGTAATGAGATGTCAAGTGAGTGTGAGGAAGATTTGAATAGTCCACTATCTATACTGAGCTAGAACTTGCCTGGTTAGTCCTGCTAAAAGTAAGCATTAATAGACAATTAGGAAAGGATCATAGGCCCTTATTCAATATAGCCCATTTTTAGCCTAAATAAAAGAAAACCAAATGAAACTTATCCTTCTTTGATCCAAATGATTTGAGCTTAAACTAGACCTTTCTTTTTCACCCTAACTGATCTTTTCTGAGAATAATGTGTTGGCCCTGGTCCCTCCTTGGACATGTGCACCTCAGCTTATGCCAAAAGCATAAGTTAAGGGTGGCTAATGCAGTAAACAACCCTTTTTATGGCTCTGACCCAACTTTGGGTATTGCGTACTTTGACTCATGGCAAATCCATGAGTTGAGGGTGGCTATTATGAGGAATGCTCTAGAAAGTGGGGTTGAAAGAACAAAGAGAGAGAAAGAATAAAAGTAAAGTGACTCAAGAATTAGTTGAAAGAAAGTAAGAAAAAAAAATACAAGAAATACAAGCAAGAAAAGAAGATAGTCACTTACTCAAATGAAGAAAGAAAGGAAAATATCAAGGTGAAAGAATATGAGAAACTGGGCAAATAAAATGATAGAAAATGGTATATTTAAACGATATGTCAAGGAGGGCAAAAAGTCACTAAAGTATACCTAAATATACCCTACCTGATCCTGAACCTATGTTACAAGCTAAGAAAGTCCTTTCGTGATCCTAAGAGTTGTATAGCGAACTTAAAGCAGTGAAAATAAGGGCAAGCTTATGGAAATATGTATGAATGAGTGTGAATTTGTTCTGAGAGTGAATGCTTAAAAGTAATCTTTATACTCAAACTGGAATCATTGTGTGAAAAATGAGGATTTTGTTTTGAAGTGAGGACAATAGTTGTAATACCGAAAATATTAGCACCTCGATGAGAAATTGAAGAGGATAGGTGTTAGTGCATGATGAGTCTGTGTCATGGTTTGATTCCACATAATTCAAGCCCAATAGTGATAGCATGCATAAATATGATGAGATTGATCGGGATTGATAGCCAAATGATTGCGAGGATAAAACATGAATACTATTGTACAAAGATTTTGTATTGAGTCATAGTGCGTCGCTTGAGGACAAACAACGAATTTAAGTTGAGGGTGTTGATATACCGTGGTTTCACGGTATTATTAATACTTTTTCCTTAAGTTTTGTGTGTCCAAAAGCCTTTTTGTGCCAATTTTTATGTATGTTTCTCTTTTATTTGTAGGAAATCTGTCTAAAAGATGAATGCCGAGGTTTTTGAGCAATAAATACAGAAAAGTACCACCTACGGAGCTTGTGACGGTCCGTCATGCTCGTGACGGTCCGTAGGTGGCATCGTAGTGCAGCTGCTGAAGGAAGATGGGGAAGTCTGACCAAGTGTGGGGTTACGGAGTGCGTGACGGACCGTCGTAGCCATGACGGTCCGTCCTGCTGGTTCGTCATGAAGTTCAGAGAAGTAGTCCGAGTACCCAAATTCCAAGAGTTCAAGTGTTTTGGAACGGAGACCCTCGACGGACCATTGTGCCTATGAAGATCCGTCATACCTGCCGTAAAGGGTAATTAAGAGAGCAGTAGAAGAAATTGCACAACTATTGGACGATGGAATCGATGACGGTCCTTCGTGACCACGATCGCGAGGTCCGTCAACCCAGCCGGGTTTTTACAGATTTCCAGCAAACAGAGTCCTTATTTAATTAGGTTTTTATTTTTTATAAATAGTTTGAAAAACCTTGTTTTTGAGGTTAGATCCTTGATTATTGTTAGACTCTGTATTATTTGGTTAGACTCTTGAATATTTTTAGACTCTTTGTTAGACTTTTGGTGATTACTATTACACTTTTGAAGAATCTTTAATCTTCAATTAATTTTAGCAATTGATTGTTGGTGATTTTGGTTGATTAATCAAGTGAACTTCTGGATTTACTCTTTCTCATTGAAGTAAGTGCATGAATTCTTATATCATATATTTGAATATTGTGATTATGAATATGGGTAACTAAACTCCATAACTAGGGTTGTGGGAACCATAGGCGAATAATGAGGTAAAACCTAACTAAAATAACAAATTCTAGAATAATGTCTTGCATGTATTGATAATTCTTTCTCTTAGAAGTCTTTTTAACAGATGGCCAACGTTAGAACTCGCCTTAATGCCTACTTGCCGGACCAATGAGGTAGATAATAGGAAAATAATTATCAACATAGATTTAGTGTATACTATTTAATAGGCTAGTATTGATTTGTACGAGGTAATAACTTAGTCAAATATCGAATATGATGCTTAATATGAGGTAAAGGTAAGAGTTAGTATATCAACACACGTAGCCAGACCAAGGTGCGGAGTGAAATTTTCTAGATGCCGGACCAAGGATTTAGAAATACATAACTTATCACTTTGTATGCAAGATAGTAGGAAAGAATTGTTATAGTTAGAATTATCTTGTTATGAACCTGTGGGGAACACGTAAACCCTAGTTAGAATTATCAAGTTTTGAAGCCGTTAGTTGTCTCTTTTAATTTCGCTAGTTATTTTCATTTTTTTAGAAATAAGAAAAAGAACCCTTTTATCATTTTTGATTTCCAAGGAAGTAATTGATTGAACAATAGTAATAATAGATTGAATTTAAGTCTAAACTATTTTCCTCGTGGGAACGATCCCAACCTCACTAGTTGGGTTATTTACTTGACACGACCGCTTTACTTCTTTTTTGAGAAGTAAGTTTGAGCGTACCCGGCAAGATGGACAGTCTCATCTCATGAGTGTTACGTGAACCTCTGCCCTTCCCGAAAGAAGGCATCACTGCTCATAGCTAGACTATCGTGCCAGTATAAAGTTCTTTTCATTCATCTCATCCGTCATGGAAGCTGGCTTCCAGTATGAGGAAATCATAGATCATTAGATGATTTCTCATCTCATCATTAGTATTAAGAGTATTAAGCTCAATACTTTCATTAGAGTGTTCATAGAGACTAGTCTCTTCATTAACTTTACAGTCTCATTGGTGAGTACGTTTTGGTAACATTTACTTAGGCTCATTTGAGATTGCTCTAATCTTTTACATTAGCCTCATATCATGTTGTCACCATATTCCTTATCATTAACACCTTTGCTTTTCATAGTTACTCACCACTTAATACGTGAATGTTCATTTCATCATATGCCAATGCACTTGGCCAATTTAGTGTGTTTCACACCCTTACTTAACAATTCTAGGGTTTCATCATTTCATTGTTCATTTCCTCATTGTATTTTACATCTCATCTTATGCCAATGCACCTGGCCATTTAGTGTATCTTACACTCATACTTAACCCTTCTAGGATTCATTTATTCTACATCTTAGGTTCACTTACTTTTGAATGTATGCTAGACTTATGAGTCTTCATTCATAGTTCCTTAATTGATTCATACATTCCTAAGATTATATAGTACAAGACTTATGTATCTCGTATATATGCCAAGATCTTGATTTCGATCTAAATAGGTGGCATTATTCTTGGATATTTTGTTCACGTATGACTTAGGTATCAATACGGAAGTTTGGGAAAGAAAACCCAAGTCCGATTCACTTGGATAGCATTTACTTTTTTCATTGATTTTATTTTTAATCTCAATGACATTGGGATTCAATATTGAACCCCAAAATTAACATTATACTGTTAATTTTCTACTTGTTTTAATTTGGCCGAAGGGTAGTGGGTTCGAACTACCACAACACCTTTTTAGTTTTT
The DNA here is from genome assembly GCA_027705065.1 of Solanum peruvianum. Lineage (NCBI taxonomy): Eukaryota > Viridiplantae > Streptophyta > Magnoliopsida > Solanales > Solanaceae > Solanum > Solanum peruvianum. Next base: position 8,227,516 of record JAKWJD010001763.1, read on the forward strand.
AGTAACATCACATGGCCCCTTGGGATCAAACCCCCACAACCTCTTTCATTTTATTCTCTATTTTGGCTGTACATGGGAGGTTGTGGGTTCGAACCCACACAACCTCCTTATTTTAGTTATAATTTTTCTAGGTTGTGAGGTTGTGGGTTCGAACCCTCACAGCTTCCTATCTTTATTTTTTATTAAATATTTCTCAACTAGGCGCCTTGGCAGTGAGGTTGTGGGATCGAGCCCCCACAACCTCACTTTATTTTCTTATTTAATTTTGCCATTCTTCTCTCCAACCATGAGGTCGTGGGTTCGCTATCCACGCCTCACATTTTCTTTGCTTTTTTTTCTCTTCTTTTACTCGTTGCCTGGAGGTCGTGGGTTCGATTCCCACACCTCCCATTTATTTAATTAAATCATTTTCCTCTCCTTTCCTAAATTATTGGACCGAGTTTGATTCCCCCCAACTCCATTTTGGTCTCCTTTTCTCGCGAATTCCATTAGCCAAAAGGTGAGGTCACAGGTTCGAATCCTGGTGGCCTCACCTCTTTAAAATGTGTTAAATTTCTAGATTTTCATTATTAAACTTTAGTCTAATTTAACCTTGCATAGTTGCTGGAAATTTTGGTCATTTTCGATTCATTTTTATCAACGTTTTCACTTGATTCATAGGGTGTATTCATATACTATTTTAACACATCTTTAGGCGTATTTTTCATGAGTTTATTTGGCTAAAAGATTGTTACTCAATCATCCACATTTCCTTAAATGAACATCACGATTTTTCATGGATTTATGCACACAAAACAACAACTACAACCTTATCAAATTTTGAGCATCAAGCCGAGGCCTTTGCCACATTCACAAACTTGCACACACTCGCACATAACTTCAAACACTCATTGTCATTTTCATGATTTCATGAGGGAGATAAGGATGAAACGTGAGAGAGATCGTGCGAGAGTAATAAAATAATAGGAGTTTTAGTTTGGAAATTAGTCAAACTAGGACTCCTTATTAATTTAAATAAAAACCTGATTTAATTAGTTTAGTGAAAGGACCATTATGCCCTTAAAATTTCAGATTTAAATAAAAATAAATCACCTTAAGTATTTATCCTATTCATTTTTAGGGTTGTTACATTATCCCCCCCTTAGGAACATTCGTCCTCGAATGACACTACCACTACACATCGTAATGCTAATCAGATCATAACATAATCACTATGCACAGTCAAGTAATAGCAACAAAATATGGAGAGATAAGGAAACATAGCCTTAAGAGTAGGAAAGCTAACCTCAAGAGCTGAAAAGATGAAGGTAGCGGGATCTGATGTCGGCCTCAGCCTCCCACGTAGCACCCTCAACAAGATGATTTCTCCACAATACCTTCACTGTGGCAATCTCCTTGTTCCTCAGCCGCTTGACCTGTCTGTCTAAGATCTCAACAGTTACCTCCTCATAAGACAAGTCTTCATCAACCCCCAAACCTTCCACAGTAGAATTGATGCTGGATCACCTAGGCACTTCTTCAACATAGAGACATGAAAGAGTGGATGGACATAAGATAGCTCCGCATGCAATGCTAACTCATAGGCCACTTCACCCACACACTGTAGGATCTCATTTGGCCCAACATACTTCGGACTCAACTTCCCTTTTCTACCAAATATCATCACTTCTTTCATAGGTGATATCTTCAAGTAAACCTGGTCACCAACCTCAAATCCTAAGGGCCGCTTTCTGTTGTCAGCATATGACTTTTGTCGACTGTAACCAATAGTCAACCTGTCCTTAATCACTCTAACCTTATCTAAGGCCTCATGAATAATTTCTGGACCCTAAATGGATGATGCTCCAATCTCGAACCACCCAATTGGAGATCTACACCTTCTACCATACAATGCCTAAAACGGTGCCATCCCAATGCTGGAGTGATAACTATTACTATACGAGAACTCTATCAAAGGCAGATGGTCATCCCAGCTACCTCTGAAGTCAATCGCACACGCTCTCAACATGTCCTCCAATGTCTGAATGGTGCGTTCTGCCTGCTCATCAGTCTGAGGATGAAAAGCAGTACTAAGCTTCACCTGCGTGCCTAAGCTTTTCTGGAAATATCTCTAGAAATGTGAAGTAAACTAAGCTCCTCTATCTGAAATGATAGACGAAGAAATTCTATGCCACCTCACAATATCATCAATATAAAGTCTCGCATAATCCTCGGCTATATATGTAGACTTCACAGGGATAAAGTGAACAGACTTAGTTAATCTGTCCACAATAACCCATATGGAGTCATGCTGCCTCCTAGTCCTCGGAAGGCCAACCACGAAGTCCATATTAATGGACTCCCACTTTCAAGTCGGAACCTCAATAATCTGAGTCGGACCACCAGGCTTAAGATGCTTTGCCTTAACCTGCTGACAATTAGGACACTTAGCCACATATTCTACAATGTCCTTCTTCATGCCATCCCACCATTAGATCTGCTTAAGATCATGATACATTTTGGTGGAACTTGGATGTATGGAATATCTGGAACCATGGGCCTCTGCCACAATCATGGTCCGTAAATCATCAACCTCTGGTACACACAACATGTCCTGGTATTTACGTATGCCATCACCTCCCAAAGTAGAAGACTCATTCATTTTTAACAACACTGAGTCCTTCAGCTCCATCAACATAGGATCAAGATGCTGACCCTTCTTGACTTCAACTACCAAGGATGATTCATAACTACGATGAGCTGAAACACCCCCACTAGTAGAGTCAACCAATCGCACACCCAATCTGGCCAGTCTGTGTACCTCTTTTTCCAACTCCTTCTTCTCGTCCTCAACGTGGGCTGTACTTCCCATGCTCATCCTTCTCAAATCATCAGCCACAACATTAGCCTTACCAGGATGGTAGTGCACATCATGTCATAATCCTTCAACAGCTCCAACCATCTCCGCTGAAGTAGATTCAACTCCCTCTCTGTGAATACGTACTGGAGACTCTTATGAACTGTGAACACATCCACATGCACTCAATAAAGATAATGCCTCTACAGCTTCAGTGCAAACACCACAGCTGCCAACTCTAGGTCATGAGTGGGATAATTCTTCTCATGAACCTTGAGCTGTCTGGAAGCATAGGCTATCACCTTATTAACCTGCATAAGAACACAACCCAAACAAACACTAGATGCATCACAATATATAGTGTAATTCTCACCACACTTAGGCAGAGTAAGCACCGGGGCTGAAGTGAGTCTCTCCTTGAGCTCCTGGAAACTCTTGTCTCCGTCCATTAAAACTTGGCTTTCTTCTTCGTCAAAGCTTTCAATGGGGAAACAATGGAAGAAGAGCCCTCCACAAACCTGCGGTAGTAACCAGCCAATCCCAGAAAGCTACGGATGTCAGTGGGAGTAAGGGGCTTTGGCAATATCTTAACAACTTCAGTCTTCCTGGGGTTTACCTCCACACCTTGGTCGGACACAACATGACCTAGGAAGGTCACCGATCTCAGCCAGAATTCACACTTGCTGAATTTGGCATACAACTGATGCCATTTAAGTACCTGCAGAGTTAGTATCAAATGTTGTTCATGCTCTTCGTTGGTCTTAGAGTAGATGAGAATGTCATCAATGAATACCATGTGGAAAGAGTCAAGGTATTCACGGAAGACTCTGTTCATGAGATCCATAAATGTAGCAGGTGCATTCGTGAGACCAAATAACATGACTAGAAACTCATAGTGACCATAGTGCGTACGAAAGGATGTCTTTGGGATATCTCCATCCCTAACCCTAAACTGATGGTACCCTGAACAAAGATCAATCTTATAGAAGAAGCTAGAACCTTGGAGCAGATCGAACAAATCATCTATTCTAGGATGTGGATACTTATTCTTTATAGTGACTTTGTTGAGCTGCCGATAATCAATACACATTCTAAGGGTTCCATCCTTCTTTTTCACAAAAAACACTGGAGCGCCCCAAGGGGATATGCTTGGCTGAATGAAACCCTTATTAGTGAGATGTTTTAACTGCAACTTCAACTCTTTGATTTCTGCTAGAGCCATTCTATGAGGAGGAATTGAGATTGGCTTAATATCGGGGATCTAAGTTGATACCAAAGTCAATCTCTCGAAGGGGAGGGACACCAGGAAAATCTTCAGGAAACACATCTAGGAACACATTCACTACAGACACTGAGTCTATGGACGAATGTCATGATCTAAATCATTTACACTCACAAGATGACACAATAACCACTTGGACATATTTTATTGGCCTTAAGATTTGAAATCAAGGGATTAGGACGACTCGAATTGTACCCCTCCCAGACTAACTCTTCTTCATTAGGGAAGCAAAATCTCACCACTATACTACGACAGTCCAAGCAAGCATAACAACTGTGAAGCCATTCCATGCCAAGAATAACATCAAAATCATGCATGGGTAGTTCAACCAAGTCCTCTTACATAGTCCTACCACATACAACTATTGGGTAGTCTTTGTATACTCTGTCAGTTCTTACACTTTCTCCTAAAGGCGTGCTGACCACTATAGGATCATGCAGAACTTCAGGTAGTATTTCAAAAGTAAGAGCGAGCACATGAGTCACAAAGGAAAGCGTAGACCCTGGATTAAGTAAAGCATAAACAGAAGTTTGAGAATACTTGCAGCATACCTGTGACCATATCAGCGGACTTTTCCTGCTCCTCCATACCCTTCAGGGCATAAAATCTGTTCCTCTTGGGAGGCTCGACTGCTGCTGCACTCTGTGGATTAGGCCTAGGCTGAGCATTACCTGCAGCCTGATCTTTGTTCTGTGGACAATCTTTGATCATGTGTCTGCTCTTACCACAACCAAATCAGGCATTAGTGCCTTGTATGCTCTCTCCACTGTGAGCTCGGCCATACTTAACACAGTTCTTCTTAGGACGCTGCATCTCACCTCCATTGCCCCTTTTGGGTTCAGGTTTGCCTCCTCTAGATGCTGTACTCCCTGAGAGTTAGAATTCCCAGAACTCTGTTGCCTCTTCTTGAACCTGCGCTGCTCACGAATGCTAAAATTGTTTTTGTGGCCTCCATGGCTGGGACCTGCCTAATCTTGAGGCCTAGGCCTCCTAACATCACGAACACCTCTCTTCTTGCGACTGTCCTCTACCTACTGGACATGCACCATTAACGTGGAAAGGTCCATATTATCACGGAGCATCGCAGACCGAGACTTCTCCTCCAGGTCTCCATTGATTCTCGTGAGGAACCTGCTCATCTCATCCCTGCTGTTCGAAACCAGGGAAGTAGCATACCTGGATAATTTCAACAAAGCTAAGTACTCTCCTCATTCTTGCTATTGAATACTAAGAAAAGTAACATACCTTAATAGCTTAACAAACTTCAGGGAATACTCTCTGACCGTCATAGAGCCTTGTTTAAGGTTGATGAACTCTCAACCTTGGCTTCCCTCATCTCTCTAGGGGAAGAACCTCTCCATAAATGATGTCTTTAACAGCTTCAAAGTGACTGGCACTCCGCCCAAACATGGCTATCTTGCCACATCTTGCACCAAGTCTGTGCAACATCCTTGAGCTGATAGGAAACTAGATCAACCTTTTTTGTATTTGTGGCCCCCATAGCCCCCATAATCTTATGTACTTCATCCACAAACTCTTGAGGATCCTCTGATGTCTTAGACCCTGTGAAAATTAGAGGGTTTATCCTCGTGATGTCTCGCAGCCTCTCAGCCATGCTGCGAATCAGTGGGTTTTCTCTCTGAACATCCTGCCGGTTGACTTGGGCAGTCATAGGCTGAGCCTGCATCATAATGGCCTATGCAATCTGTGCCAGAGATGCCCTCACCTCAGCATCAGTCAACCCAGCTAGGTTAACTGGCATGACCACTCCTTCAGTTGGAGCCCGGGGTGGATTCTGATTACCCCTAGCAGCTGCTCCTCCCCTCCTCTGACCTTTAGCTCTCCAAGTGTTCATTCTATGAAAAACAACAAGTATTGATGTTAGCCACGCTCATAGCACAAAGAACTCAAACATAAGGAAAAGCACAATAAGATCCGCACAAGGGAAATTTTCCTACGCATTATGCAGTCTCTAATCCAGGATAGTGGTGCACTTCACTACCATGAATTATTAGCTACTCGATGTGGTTGATGTGAACTTATATTCCTCGAAATTTAACCTAGCGCTCTGATACCAACTTTGTCACGACTAGAATCTAGACCCCAGACGAGACCGGCATCGTTTACCTCTCAGAGTTCGCACACAAGCCTACTTACGTCATTCTTACTTTACATAGGTTAATTTTAACAAAAAATTTGGAATTTTTTGTTTCTTAACATACTTATAAAAACATTCTCGTTAATACGTAAATGTTCTCCATCAGCCATCTAACATTAAGAGATAAGAATTTGAAAGAAATAGTTTAATTCTTATTAAGTGTGTAATTGCCAAAATGGCACCAATACATAGTTTAAATAAAAACAGGAAAGAAACGCTAGTGGAACATGCTCCAGTAGCTCAACTCTAAAACTACTCTAGAATATAAGACAACGGCATCCTCGAAAGCATGAGGACCTACCAAAGCTAGATGAATGCTGAACGTCCGGATAACTGCAGCGAAGATCCTATAGCTCTATCGTCCACATGTGCCTGCGCCTAAAATAGTAGAGTTTGTATAGGGTTAGTACACACTTGTACTAAGTATGGGTATATGAAAGCACACACCAAGGACATTTATGAGAAAGAATAGCTCTTTCCTAACAACATGATTTTTGGAAGTCAAGTCAGTGGACTTGCCAATTTGATATTTGGAAGGTTTCCAAATTTGGATTAGGAAAGTCGGTAAGCTTTCCAGTTTTGGAATAGGAAATTTATTCCACGAGAATAACATACATCATCATACTTTTCACATTTTTACGCAGCACATCACATTTACGCATAACACATATCATATAACATACATCACATTTTTCTTGTAGCACATAACTTATTTAATATCAGTCATTCATATGCCATGAGACCTTGGAACAATGAACTTAACATCAAGACATCCCAGAAATGAGGGCTCAACAGATGGGACCGCAACTAGGGAGTCTTCATTAGCAAACACAGAGTTTTATTCGTTCATTCATATGTAATCCATTTCATTTCATTCATTGGCTAGTGTAAACACCAGCTATACCTAGGATGTAGGTTAAGACATTCATTAGGTTCGTTGTGCAATGAACAATAATGACCTAATGTCATTACTTGAATCTAACTCACCTTTTTATTATCATATCCTAAAACCTTTGGTATCATTCATTTCATTATGTGCATCATATGAGGCTAGCCTCATTCGTTCATTGGGAACTTTAACTTTAACTGACAAAGATCATGTGAGAATCATAAAATCCAGTGTCTCCCCCACACCGAAAAGAGGTGGAATCACTGGCCAAAGTGACCCATAACATGCTAGCGTACATGGGAAATTAACCCCGCTAGATCCCTATATTGGCTGTATAGGTTCAAAAACTAGGAGATGTAAGGAGACCTATACAGCTAGCCGGACAGTCTCATCTCATGAGTTTTACGTGAACCTCTGCCCTTCTCAAAATAAGGCATCACCGCTCATAGCTAGCCTATCGGTGCTCAGTATAAAGTTCTATTTCATTCATCTCATCCGTCATGGAAGCTGGCTTCTAGTATGAGGACATCATAGCTCATTAGATGATTTCTCATCTCATCATTAGTACAAAGAGTTTTAAGCTCAATACTTCCATTAGAGTGTTCATAGAGACTGGTCTCTTTATTAACTTCACAGTTTCATTGGTGAGTACGTTTTGGTAACATTTACTTAGGCTCATTTGAGATTGCTCTCATCTTTTACATTAGCCTCATATCATGTTGTCACCACATTCCTTATCATTAGCACCTTTGCTTTTCATAGTTACTCACCTCTTAATACGTAAATGTTCATTTCATCATATGCCAATGCACTTGGCCAATTAAGTGTGTTTCACACCCTTAGTTAACCCTTCTACGGTTTCATCATTTCATTGTTCATTTCCTCATTTTATTGTTCATCTCATCTTATGCCAATGCACCTGTCAATTTAGTGTATCTTACACTCATACTTAACCCTTCTAGGGTTCATCTTTATACATCTTAGGTTCACTTACTTTTGAATGTATGCTAGACTTATGAGTCTATACATACAAACTATGAGGCTTCATTCGTAGTTCCTTAATTGATTCATGATTCTAAGATTATGTAGTACAAGACTTATGTATCTTGTATATATGCCAAGATCTTGATTTCGATCTAAATAGGTGGCATTATTCTTGGATATTTTGTTCACGTATGACTTAGGTATCAATAGGAAGTTTGGGAAAGAAAACCCAAGTTCGATTTACTTGGATAGCATTTACATTTTTCATTGATTTTATTTTTAATCTCCATGACATTGGGACTCAAGATTGAACCCCAACATTAACATTATACTATCAATTTTATACTTGTTTTAATTTGGCCGAAGGGTAGTGGGTTCGAACCACCACAACACCTTTTTATGTTTTATTAACATCACATGGCCCCTTGTCGCCCAAACCAATAGGTTGTGGGATCAAACCCCACAGCCTTTTTCATTTTGTTCTCTATTTTCACTGTACGTTGGGAGGTTGTGGGTTCGAACCCCCACAACCTCCATATTTTAGTTTTAATTTTGCTAGGTTGTGAGGTTTTGGGTCCGAGCCCCCACAAGTTCCTATCTTTATTTTTTATTAAAGATTTCTTAACTAGGCGCCTTGGCAGTGAGTTTGTGGGATCGATCCCCCACAACCTCACTTTATTTTCTTATTTAATTTTGCCATTATCCTCTCCAACCCTGAGGTCGTGGGTTCGCTATCCACGCCTCACATTTTGTTTACTTTATTTTTCTCTTCTTTTACTCGCTGCCTGGAGGTCGTGGGTTTGATTCCCACGCCTCCCATTTATTTAATTAAATCATTTTCCTCTCCTTTCCCGAATCAGTGGACCAAGTTCGATTCCCCCCAGCCCCATTTTGGTCTCCTTTTGTCGCGAATTCCAGTAGCCAAAAGGTGAGGTCACAGATTCGAATTGATGGCCTCACCTCTTTAAAATGTGTTACATTTCCAGATTTTCATTATTAAACTTTAGTCTAGTTTAACCGTTGCATAGTTGCTGGAAATTTTGGTCATTTTCGATTCATTTTTATCAACATTTTCACTTAATTCATAGGGTGTATTAATTATACCATTTTAACACATCTTCAGGTGTATTTTTCATGAGTTTATTTGACTAAAAGATTTTCACTCAATCATCCACATTTCCTTAAATGAACATCACAAATTTTCATGGATTTATGCACACAAAAGAACTAGAACCTTATCACTTTTTTTCCACAATCAAGCCGAGGCCCTTGCCATATTCACAAACTTGCACACACTTCCACATTACTTCAAACACACATTGATTGTCATTTTCATGATTTCATGTACATAAACATATTCACATTCAACACAACAACATCACACATACCTAAATCTACTAGCAACCATACCTAACCTACGAATCATTGGGAGCTAAATCTTAAGGGGTCTTTTGGGAAAGGAACCAAGAGTAAAGACACTCATACCTTAATTTTGCTTGTTCAAACGTGAATTGCTGCCCAAAACCCTCTCCAAAATCAGTCCAAGCTTCCTAAATGTCCACACCACTCTACGGACAACTTCTCTTGCCTTAACGTTTTGGTTACTTTGTTTTCTTAAAATTTCATGTGAGTTCTTCAAGTGTGAAGAACCCTTGATATTACTTCTGTTCTTTGTTGTTTTTGGCAGAACTAACGTGAGGGAGAGAAGGATGACACATTAGAGAGATCGTGAGAGAGAGTAGTAAAATAATAGGAGTTTTAGTTTGGGAATTAGTCAAACTAGGACTCCTTGTTAATTTAAATAAAAACCTGATTTAATTAGCTTAGTAAAAGGACCATAATGCCCTTAAAATTTCAGATTTTAAATAATAAATAAATCACCTTAAGGATTTATCCTAATAATTTTTAGGGTTGTTACAGAAGTAGGTGATCATTTGGTTCAAACTTAAATTCAACTATTCTCCTTGCTTGTGGTGATTCCTAATCATTTGAGGACGTGACATTTACTTAGAGTTTCTTTTAGTACTTTCAATGTCAAATTATGTTTATGGGGTTGTGACCCTATTTTGACTCATGAGTTGTGATATATGGTTTATTTAGACAAGTTAGACTTCCGCTTTTCCTTTATAAACACTTTTGGACTTAAATTCGTTTGCACTCTAATTTTTCGAATACTTTATGTTATGATATGCTTAGAGCTTGTATGAGACCTCTTCGGGGTCAAGTACACCATGTTACGTCTAGGAGGTACCCTTGGGTCGTGACAGAATATGATGTACCTCAACAATTCGCCAACTACCATGGATAATATAGTGTGTGAAATAACAAAGGGTACATAATCCACATCTAGGACACTCATTGCAAACCTATTATGACAAAGTCCGTGCTAAAATTCTGACCACAGAGCTCCTCAATAGAAATTCTATTTTTTTCTTCACTATGGATGAAGAAAAAGTGCTTGAAAATATTTGTAGATTAACCATTATTGGCAAATTTTTACATGGTAGAGGCACCATCGAAGAAGTTCAAAGAGAATTTGGAGGCAGATTCTCTATTAGAGGTATGGTTAAACTTTGCCGTTTTGATTCTAAGCATATCTTTATAAATTTCTTTGATGAAGACAATTTCAAAAATATATACTTGATATGATTTTTTAATGATTTTTGGTACTACCATGCGATTACATAGATGGACGAAGGATTTAGGCCAAATGAGGAAACAACACTCATTTCAATATGGATTCATCTGTCGAGTCTTCCATGACATTTTTACAAGTCGTCAGCACTTTATGAATTGTTTCACCGATAGAAACCTAATTAACCATTAACAAGGAGTCTGATGTTAAGTCTAGACCAAGTTTTGCCAAAAGTGAAAGTGGATGCTGATCTTGCCATTCAATTGAAATAATCGAACCATCCAATTACGGAACAAGGTCCAGGGGCATCACACGTGAAACACGATAAAATATGTAGGCAATTATTTATGTGTTTGATACTTCTTCAAAATTATATATATATTTAAAAAATTCTTGACTTGATAGGTACAAACATAATTTGAAGCGTACATGAAAAATGAAATGTTAAACTATTCAACAAAATAGAGAGGACCAACATTTGTGACCTATAGATTCTATTGGTACCTCTTAAACAAATATCTTTCATTTTTTTTGAAATTATACAAATGGATTATTCATCGGAATACCGCATGTTAGCGGATAGTTTTAGTGTTAACACATTCTCATAGTGGAAATGTGAACCTTTTAATTCTATAATTTTTAAAAAACTTTATCCGTTAGTCTTTTTAAATTAAGTTTTCTTTAGTTTCTTTGAAATATTAAGTGAAGACTCTTTCTAAGTATTTTTCTAAAAATGGTTTTGTACTTAGAAGAATTCAAAAAGTGATCTTAAAAAAGTAAATCACATTAAGCAGTTACCATAAAAAATAAGTATTAATTACCCCGTATATATGATCTTTTTGCTACTTGCAAGGTGCTTCAACATTTTTAAAGATTGACATGAGGTCAGGTACCATAAATTGAAATAAGGCCCGGGGATATGCCTTAAATGTCTTTCATAACTCAATATGTGCATTATGAGTTCTTGATAACATTTTGATTAACCAACGCACTGGCGACTTTCATTAGTTCGATGAATGGTGTCTTCAAGTCATTTCGAGATTCCTTTGTGATTATATTTATAAAAATAATTTGATCTACTCCAATGGTAAAGATCAGTATGAAAAACATCTTCACATTGTTCTAGATATTTTGGGGAAACAACAATCATATGTCAAATTGTCGACGTGCAAATTTTGTTTAACTTCTATTGCGTTCTTAGTGCATATAGTCTCTCAAAAAAGGGTGATGGAGGATCCCTAAAAGTGTATGACAAAGAGAGTTTGTTTAGAGTTACTTTGATTTTATGATTTGTTTTGTGACTTTGAATTGTTTCATCTTTTCCTTGATATTTCATGAGCTAGATTTTAATTTCAGCTTCTCCTCAGAGGGACTCGGTGTTGGTGTTGGTTACAATAGTTAAGGTTGTAATGAAATATACAAAAGAAACTGAAAAATTTCAAAGAAAAGGCAAAGAATGGTAGTAAGAAGCAATGTGATATAAGGGATTACATATCAAGGAGTGTATATAGATATTTAGAGAAGTATTGCGAAACCCCCTAGACTTAACATGTATTATTAGTTTTATCCTAGGACTATTGGTAGCCTTTAAAATATCCATATAGTTAACTAAATTAACTTAAATACACTCTCGATCTGCCACATGACACATAAAGTAATTTTAAACTCTTGTAATCTCTTGAAATAAATTCGAAGGATGTGTTGAAAATACCCTTGAACTAGATAAGAATTATTAGTTTCGTCCTAGAACAATTTATAAGTATTAAAAACACACCTCTACTTAATTAATTGAACTTTGAGGTACCCCAATCTTGCAAGATGGGATTAATAAGTACGACAACCATCATACTTTTTTCCTATAATTTTTTCATCCGAAATAATATATCTGCACTAAGATCCAAAAATTTTAAGAAGACAATCATGTTATCGTAGTTCTTATAGTAAATATTAATTTTTATTAAAATAAATAGTTGGAAGAGGTTTAAGTAAGAATTTTGTAATAAATTAGAAAAGGTAAAAATATTGAAATAATTCTTGGCCCCTTAAGACTGAAGACTGTAACAACACTCCTTCAATTACTTTTTACATAATTGAACAATGAGGCCCATAAGCTATAGTAGTAAAATCAAAATGAAGTATATGCCCAATCCAACAACAGATGGGGCTAAATAAGGACAATATAAAAGTAGCTAAAAAGACAACAAATCCTAAAATGATAGTGAAAGTAGAAAGGAAAAGTATCATGTTCTCAAAGTTTTCATATCGATTTGGCTGCCGTGGCTTGATCTTTGATATGTCGCCCACCATAATTGTGAAATATCAACTTCTCCTGTATCATATCGACATAAACTCCATTTTATGAAGCTCCACTTCATATGAACTTCAAGATGACATCGAATGTGGCATGTAGTCCGCATCTTCTTAAGTCAATTTGTAAGGCTGTGAGATGCTAGAAAGAAAAGCTACTGATGAGGTAGGTTTCCTTTCTTCATCCAAATTTCTATTAGATCAAAGTGATATATTTATAGAAATCAATATATTTTAAGCTCTATTACCTTGTATAACTTGCACATTATTCAACGATTTCACAGATCCTTGTATCTTAATTGTAGATTAGTAGTGAAACGAAAATTCAATCTTATTATGTTGTTATGTTATTATTCTAATAAATATATGTGAATCATAAATCATTTCTCAAGTCTTATATTTACCCTCCTATGTGAGCGAACCAACCAATCTAAACCTTAACATTTCAATGTAACAACAGAGAAAATAATGCGGGAAGACTTAACTCATAATAAAACCAATCAATAACTACTAAAGTTCAACATCTATTATTCCCCAAATCTGGAAGTCATCATCACAAGAACATCTATGATCAAATTACTAAACTAGAAATGTCTAAGAAAACTAAAACAAATAAAAGCTAGTCCATGCCGGAAGTTCAAGGCATCAAGACTTGAAGAAGAAGATCCAGTCCAAGCTAGACGCGTTAGCTCACCTGAATTTCCGATGTAGTGAAGACTGGCTAGATTTACTGTTGAGTTGAAGACGACGGCACGTTTGCTGTACTCCACAAATAACAAAGAAGAAAACATAAAAGTAGGGGTCAGTACAAACACGGGTACTGAGTAGATATCATCGGCCAACTCAAAATAGAAAACAGTATATATCAGTTAATGTCATAGTTCAACTATAAACTCAACATGTAGCAACAACAAGTACTATAATCATTAATAAGTACCATCAAGTTCATCCATGAGGGCTCAAGCCTCAATACCATACTCATTTGGGAATTAAGTTCATTATGTTGAGTATATTATCATCTTTCGAGATTCATTATCTTTCATCCTCTTGTGTCGGTACGTGACACTCCGATCCCCTACTACTATGTGTCGGTACGTGACACCCGATCCCCTAATTCTACTGTCGGTTTGTGACACCCGATCCCTAATATGTGTCGGTACGTGACACTCCGATCCCCTAATTCTACGTGTCGGTTCGTGACACCCAATCCCCTAATATGTGTCGGTACGTGACACTCTGATCCCCTAAATCTAGGTGTCGGTTCGTGACACCCGTCCCACTAATACTATGTGTCGGAACGTGACACTCCGATCCACTAATACTATGTCGGAACGTGACACTCCGATCCACTAATCTCATTCTGTCAATTCATCAAGCCTTCTCTATACCAAGGCATCATCAATCCCATTACTTTAATTCATCAAGCCTTCTTTATACCAAGGCATCATCATCATTAATGTATATTAAAGTTTTCTTTCAAGATTTGGGATTCAATAGTTTTCATCATGCTTGTTTTATCAAAATCACATAATCATATTCATGCAAGCATACAATTAAGCATATAGAAGACTTTATAATACTACCAAAACATATCATTTGCTATTAAGAGTCTACTACGAATAACATAAAAGAAACCATAACCTACCTCCACCGAAGATTAGTGATTAAGCAAGCAATTTCCCCAAAGATTGTTCTTCTTCTTCTCGATCGATTCTCTCTCTCCCTTGTTCTTTCTAGTTTTCTTATTCAAACCCTCTTTCTTTTACCCTAATTAGCATATGATTAAGTATAAAAGATGACAATAATACCCCACTAATTTACTTAAGGTTACCTCTTTTAACCCCCAAGTAATTAGACTTATTAATATTATCTCTCTAACTTTATAATTAAGGAAGGAATAGTCCAAAACGTCCCTTAAAACATGTAAAGAAATCCGATTCTGACTGGGCTTATGCAACCTGTGACGGCCCGTCGTGCCTGCGACGGTCCGTCGTGCAGGTTCGTCATAGACTCGTTTTACTTAAGGAGTCTATGACGGCCCGTCGTACATACGACGGTCCGTCCTGCACTTCCGTCATGACGTTCAGAGACTCGTTCCCCGTACCAAATTCTCAAGAGTTTGAAGTGTTTTGAAACGGGAGCTCACGATGGTCGTCGTAACTGTGACCGTCCGTCCTGCAGGTCCGTCACAGATTACAGAGAGTCGATTTAGTACCCAAATTTCAGAATTCTAAGTGTTCTGGAACGAGACACCCTCGACGGTCCGTCGTGCCCATGACGGCCCGTCGTGGTATCCGTCGTCTCACCCAGTTTTTCCAGAAATAAAATCAGCTGCTCAAAACGACTAAACAGGTCATTACAATAGATACCAATTTACCCATCGTTCGTCCCCGAACGATCAAAAGAAGAAAACAAGGGCGAAAAAAAGTACCTGAATCTGTAAACAGATGTGGGTATTTTTCTTGCATATCAGCCTCCTTCTCCCAAGTGGCTTCTTCAACCGGTCGATTCTTCCATTGAACTTTGATGGATGCGATCTCCCTCGACCTCAACTTGCGAACTTCTCTATCTAAAATAGCAACAGGTTCCTCTTCATAAGTCAAATTCTCATCAAGCAGAACAGAATCCCAACGGATGATGTAGTTTCCATCCCCATGGTACCTTTTCAACATGGAACATGAAATACCGAATGCACTCCGGACAGCCCTGGAGGTAAGGCTAATTCATAAGCCACCTCCCCTACTCGCTTTAGTACCTCAAATGGTCCAATATACCTTGGACTTAGCTTACCCCTTTTTCCAAACCGCATCACCCCTTTCATGGGTGAAACCTTCAACAAGACTTGTTCACCCTCCATGAACTCCAAGTCTCTAACCTTCGGTCCGCATACTCTTTTGCCTACTTTGCGCCGCTAGAAGCTTTTCTTGGATAGATTTCACCTTCTCCATAGAATCCCTCAATAGATCAGTACCCCAAGGTCTAACCTCAAATGCATCAAACAACCAATGGGAGACCTACATCTCCTCCCATACAATGCTTCAAATGGAGCCATGTCAATGCTGGAGTGATAGCTATTATTATATGAAAACTCCGCTAAGGGTAAGAAGCCATCCCAATGACCACCAAATTCTATCACACACGCACGAAGCATATCCTCCAACACTTGAATCGTTCGCTCGGACTGACCATCGGTCTGAGGGTGAAATGCAGTACTAAGGTCCAATCTAGTACCTAATTCAGCATGCAATGTTCTCCAAAACTTAGAAGTAAACTGCGTACCTCTATCTGATATGATGGAGAGTGGAACTCCATGCAATCGAACAATTTCTGAGATGTAGATTTTGGCTAACTTCTCTGCATTGTAGGTCACCTTGACCGGAATGAAATGAGCGGACTTAGTTAACCTATCAACAATCACCCAAATAGAGTCATACTTACCCAATGTCTTAGGAAGTCCAACCACGAAGTCCATCGCGATTCTCTCCCACTTCCATTCAGGAATGGGCATCCTCTGAAGTGTTCCTCCGGGCCTCTGGTGCTCATACTTTACTTGTTGACAGTTTGGACATTTGGCAATAAAATCAACAATATCACGCTTCGTTCTACTCCACCAAAAGTGTTGTTTTAGGTCACGGTACATCTTGGTTGCACCCGGATGTATCGAATACCTTGAACTATGAGCCTCTGTCAGAATAGTGTTGATCAAATCATCGACGCGGGGTACACATACCCTTCCCTTAATCCTCAACACACCTTCCTCATCGATTGTTACTTCTTTAGCCTCTCCTTGCGACACTTTATCTCGGATCCGGATCAGTTTTTCATCATTAAACTGCCTTCCCTTGATTTTGTCAAAGAAGGAAGATCTTGCCTCCACACAAGCCAAAAATCCTCCCTTCTCATTAACTTCTAGTCTCATAAGGTCATTAGCTAGAATCTGAACTTCTCTAGCCAACGGGTGTCTAGAAGCTTGCAAGTGACCTAAACTTCCCATGCTTCCCGCCTTTCTACTTAAAGCATCTGCCACAACATTTGCTTTTCCCGGATAATACAAGATAGTGATGTCGTAGTCCTTCAGTAGTTCCATCCATCTCCTCTGTCTTAAGTTCAAATCTTTCTGAGTAAAGACATACTATAGGCTACGATGATCCGTATAGACCTCACACTTAACCCCATACAAATAGTGTCTCCATTGCTTTAGTGCAAATACTACCGCGGCCAACTCCAGATCATGGGTCGGATAGTTACGTTCATGCACCTTTAATTGCCTCGAAGCATAAGCAATTACACTCTTCTCTTGCATTAGCACTGCACCCAACCCAGAATAGGATGCATCACAATAAACAATGAAGTTCTTATCCTCTACTGGCAAGGTAAGGATAGGTGCGGTAGTCAACAAAGTCTTGAGTTTCTGAAAGCTTTCCTCACATTCGTCCGATCATACAAATGGAACATTCTGCTTAATCAAGTTCGTCAATTGGGAAGCAATAGAAGAGAATCCCTTGACAAATCGACGGTAGTAGCTAGCTAACCCAACAAAGCTCCTTATTTCTAACACATTAGTGGGTCTTACCCAATTCTTCACTGTCTCAATTTTAGAAGGATCCACCATCACTCCATCCTTAGAAACCACGTGCCCCAAGAAGGACACTGCATCTAGCCAAAACTCACACTTAGAGAACTTGGCATAAAGCTTTTTCTCCCTCAACATTTCCAATACAATTCTCAAATGCTCCTCATGTTCCTTCTTACTTTTAGAGTATATCAGTATATCATCAATAAACACGATCACAAAGAGATCCAAGTATGGTTTAAAAATCCCGTTCATCAAGCTCATGAACGCAGCAGGGGCATTCGTAAGACCAAAAGACATCACTACAAATTCGTAGTGCCCATACCTGGTTTGAAAAGCAGTCTTTGGCACGTCCGCTGCCCGTATTTTCAATTGGTGATAACCGGATCTCAAGTCAATTTTAGAGAAGACACAAGCACCTTGTAACTGATCGAACAAGTCATCAATGCGAGGAAGAGGATACTTGTTCTTAATAGTTACCTTGTTCAGTTGTCTATAGTCTATGCACATCCGGAAACTCCCATCCTTCTTCTTCACAAACAAAACCGGAGCACCCCAAGGAGATGCACTTGGTCTAATGAAGCCTTTGCTCAACAACTCTTGAAGTTGTGCCTTTAACTCTCTTAACTCCGCGGGATCCATTCTATAAGAAGGTATGGAAATGGGGCGAGTACCCGGTTCAAGATCAATACCGAAGTCAATATCCCTATCCGGTGGCATACCAGGAAGATCTGCAGGGAACACATCCAAAAATTCTCGAACTACCGAAACCGACTCAATTGAGGGTACTTGGGTAGTGTCATCCCTAAGATGTGCCAAGAAAGCTAAACAACCCTTACTAACCATCTTCTGAGCACGAATAAAGGAAACGATACGAACCGGATTGGAAGTGTAGTCGCCCTCCCACACTAACGGATCTGCCCCAGGCTTGGCTAACGTCACAGTTTTAGCATTACAATCCAATATCGCAAAATTCGGAGAAAGCCAAGTCATACCCAAAATTACATCAAAATCAACCATTTCTAAGATGACCAAGTCTACATAAGTATTGCTCCCCACAAAAGTCACCACACAAGACCTATACACTTTTTCAACTACCACAGACTCACCCACCGGAGTAGACACACGAATAGGTATGTCAAGCAATTCACAATGTAAATTAAGACCATTAGCAAATGAGGAAGATACATATGAAAACGTGGAGCCAGGGTCAAATAATACAGATGCCATGCAATCACAAACCAAAAGATTACCTGTGATAACAGCATCAGACGCCTCCGCTTCAGATCTCCCAGGGAAAGCGTAACAATGGGCCCTATCACCAGTCTATCCGTTGCCCCTACCATGTTGTGCCGTAGTGGCTCCAGTTTGCCCATCACCTCGGCCGTTTTGGTGACCACCATTGCCTTGACCACCACGTCATCCAGAAAAACGGCCTCTACCATGACCACCTCTACCTCTAGCTATTGGGGGTCTGTAACTCTATTTTGGACAATTCCTCCTAATATGTCCAGTCTCCCCACATCCATAACACTCTCTGGAGTCAAGCATAGGTCTCTCGGAGAAGTGTTGACCGGTCTGAGGAGGTCCCCCAACTACAGTCTATAGTGAAGACTGAATTGGTCGGACTGAGTAACCTCCCGAACCCTGTCCTCTAGTGTAAGAACCATTAAACTCACCTCCCTTTCGAAACCTTTTTGATGTCGATGTCGTGGTGAAGTCGTCTGGCTTCACTCCTTCCACCTCTATCACAAAGTCTACCACCTCTTGGAATGATTTTGCCGTAGCCGCTACCTGCAAGGCTGAAATCCGCAATTCTGACCTCAACCCTTCACAAAATGGCGAATCCGTTCTTGTGGACTGAAATAGAGTTGGGTGGCATACCTGGATAATGCACGGAATTTAGCCTCATATGCATTAACCTTCATCCTACCTTGCTCTAGACTCAAGAACTCATCCCTTTTCTATCTCTCAAAGTCCTTGGGATATACTTCTCCATGAACAAACTAGAGAATGATGCCCAAGTCATAGGCGGTGCCCCTGTCGGTTGACACTCAACATGTGACCGCCACCACATTTTGGTGTTCCCTTGAAGCTGATAACTCACGAACTCAACACCGAACCGCTCCACTATACCCATCTTGTGTAGTAGCTCATGACAATCAACCAGAAAATCGTAGGCATCCTCTGATTCAGCACCCTTGAAGACTGGAGGTTTCAATTTCAAGAACTTACTGAAAAGTTCATGCTGATCATTTGTCATTATAGGCCCAGTAGTCAGACGTGGAAACGTGCCTATTTCCAATGAGGCATCCATGCGGGGAGCCATAGTAGCCGCATGTCGTATCTCTGAAACCGGGGGTGTTGGTGCAGAAACCACTGGAGGTGCCTGACCCTGATCGGATAACCCGCTAAGATAAGCAAGAACCTGATTGATCATCTCTGGGGTAGGTTGGGGTGGCAATTCCTCATTCTGTGCTTGTTCATTCTCCCCTTCCTCACCCTCTCTTACTACCTCCTCAGTCGGTGGAGGAGTCACCGCCCTAGTATCAGATGGGCTAGGTGCTTGTCCTCTTCCTCTAGAGGACGTCCTCCCACGACCTCTTCCACGGCCTCTTGCCACTGCTCTTCCTCGAGCTACAGCCACAGTGGCTGGCTCAGACGCATCCTGTCTTGCCGGGGTCGCTGCTGGTGCGGTCGTTGCTCTAGTTCTAACCATCTGCGAAATAGAGTGAAGATGGTCAGATACCAATTTGTATCACCTAGATACCAATTGGACTCAAGTAGTAGCACGAAAGAAAGAATGAAAGAATGGAATTTTCCTAAAGTCTTATAGCCCCTCAAGGAAAAGTAAAGGCGTCCCCCTACCGTTCCTTAAGACTCTACTAGACTCGTTCTTGTGTGATGAGACCAACGAACCTAATGCTCTGATACCAAGTTTGTCACGACCCAAAACTGAGCTGCGACTGGTACCCACATTTACCCTCCTATGTGAGCGAACCAACCAATCTAAACCTTAACATTTCAATTTATATCAACAGAAAATAATGCGGAAGACTTAACTCATTAATAAAAACCAATTCAATAACTACTAAAGTTCAACATCTATTATTCCCCAAAATATGGAAGTCATCATCACAAGAACATCTATGATCAAATTACTAAACTAGAAATGTCTAAGAAAACTAAAACAAATAAAAGCTAGGCCATGCCGGAAGTTCAAGGCATCAAGACTTGAAGAAGAAGATCCAGTCCAAGCTAGACACGTTAGCTCACCCTGAATTTCCGATGTAGTGAAGACTGGCTATATTTACTGTTGAGTTGAAGACGACGGCACGTTTGCTGCACTCCACAAATAACAAAGAAGAAAACATAAAAGTAGGGGTCAGTACAAACCACGGGTACTGAGTAGATATCATATATCAGTTAATATCATAGTTCAACTATAAACTCAACATGTAGCAACAACAAGTACTATAATCATCAATAAGTACCATCAAGTTCATCCATAAGGGCTCAAGCCTCAATACCATACTCATTTGGGAATTAAGTTCATTATGTTGAGTATATTATCATCTTTCGAGATTCATTATCTTTCATCCTCTTGTGTCGGTACGTGACACTCCGATCCCCTACTACTATGTGTCGGTACGTGACACTCCGATCCCCTAATTCTACGTGTCGGTTCGTGACACCCGATCCCCTAATATGTGTCGGTACGTGACACTCCGATCCCCTAATTCTATGTGTCGGTTCGTGACACTCGATCCCTTAATATGTGTCGGTACGTGACACTACGATCCCCTAATTCTACATGTCGGTTCGTGACACCCGTCCCACTAATACTATGTGTCGGAACGTGACACTCCGATCCACTAATACTATGTGTCGGAACGTGACACTCCGATCGACTAATATCATTCTGTCAATTCATCAAGCCTTCTCTATACCAAGGCATCATCAATCCCATTACTTTAATTCATCAAGCCTTCTTTTATACCAAGGCATCATCATCATTAATGTATATTAAAGTTTCTTTCAAGATTTGGGATTCAATAGTTTTCATCATGCTTGTTTTATCAAAATCACATAATCATATTCATGCAAGCATACAATTAAGCATATAGAAGACTTTATAATACTACCAACACATATCATTCGCTATTAAGAGTCTACTACGAATAACGTAAAAGAAACCATAACCTACCTCCACCGAAGATTAGTGATTAAGCAAGCAATTTCCCCAAAGATTTGTTCTTCTTCTTCTCGATCGATTCTCTCTCTCCCTTCTTGTTCTTTCTAGTTTTCTTATTCAAACCCTCTTTCTTTTACCCTAATTAGCATATAATTAAGTATAAAAGATGACAATAATACCCCACTAATTTACTTAAGGTTACCTCTTTTAACCCCCAAGTAATAGACTTATTAATATTATCTCTCTAACTTTATAATTAAGGAAGGAATAGTCCAAAACGTCCCTTAAAACGTGTAAAGAAATCCAATTCTGACTGGGCTTACGCAACCTATGACGGCCCGTCGTGCCTGCGACGGTCCGTCGTGCAGGTTCGTCATAGACTCGTTTTACTTAAGGAGTCTGTGACGGCCCGTTGTACATACGACGGTCCGTCCTGCACTTCCGTCATGACGTTCAGAGACTCGTTCCCCGTACCAAATTCTCAAGAGTTGAAGTGTTTTGAAACGGGAGCTCACGATGGTTCGTCGTAACTGTGACCGTCCGTCCTGCAGGTCCGTCACAGATTACAGAGAGTCGATTTTAGTACCCAAATTTCAGTATTCTAAGTGTTCTGGAACGAGACACCCTCGACGGTCCGTCGTGCCCATGACGGCCCGTCGTGGTATCCGTCGTCTCACCCAGTTTTTCCAGAAATAAAATCAGCTGCTCAAAATGACTAAACAGGTCGTTACATATATTTAATAGGTTGAATTCCATAATCTCCATTCAAATCGCAGACCTATGTATTGAAAAGTTAACTCAATATTCCTTATTTTGCTTATGTGATTTATGGGACTACACAAACCTTTTATAGAGATTTCATTTGTGGAGAAAGAAATGGGATCACATATCAAATACACTACTAACAACCTTCAAGTTCTGATTTCGTCCTTTTTTAAAAACCTTTATGCTCCCACCAGGTACGAGATACTGTTAACCAACAAAAATATTGCTTCAGAATTCAAAAGTTTGCTACTATTTTATCTTAATTGTGATCTCCTCTAGGGTTCTTATCAATACTTATATATCTAATTGTTATTTGGTACTTGTGAACTGTGAAAATTTAATTAGAACTCGTAGAGTCTATCTGCTTGATTCTTTTGTATGGAGTGTTACATTTTCCGATTTTTTTTTTTGCTATTATTAGCACTTTCTGACCCAATTTGTAATTATCCAAAGGAATCTCATGCGAAATCCCAAAATTTTGGAAACACGGTGCAACATTAAAAAAATTGAGAACACATGGAATTCCACTATGGTGTCACCTCTATATTGATAAGGCTTATGTCGACCTAACATATAGATAAGCATTCCACTATGGCCTCACCACTATAGGGCTTGCACGACAATTATAGTGGACTTTGTGAAATCATACCATAACTAATATGATTTATTTTATTTTCCTCCCATTTTAGAAGAACAAAAATGATATGGACTTCATCAAAAACCCCTATGTAAGCACCCAGGGCATGAGAACAATAGAGGGGAGAGTTACAACAAGAGAGGTGAAAACCCAAGGAATTTCAATCCTTGTTCGTCACATTTTTCTCTCTTGGAGACAAAATCTCATAGTAATGGTTCATCAATAGATGCTTGACGCCTAGATAGAGTAGATTTTTTTGTTTAAGATAAGAAGTTAAACCTATATGTACCTATATCATATATTGTGTATGTTCAGTATTTTCATGAATAGGATTTTGTGCTCTTAGTTGAACGGTTAGGACCGTGCCTAAGGTGGTTAGGTCGACAATGACAGTAAGAAATTTGAGGTTGTTCTATGATAAGGTTGTCTGTTTTCTTGGGAAGGTAAGTTATGGGTGAAGAGTGTAGGATGATTATGGAGTGTTTAGAAGGTTACCTTTTGTAAGTGATAAATATCCATTTTCCAAGTTATGTATGTATGTAAATGTATAATATCACTTGTGAAATGCATGTAAAAGAGAACATAAGAAAGAATGTGAAATGATATTATGTTGATAATCTTATGCGATGACTCAATTTACTTTACTTGCGGTTTCAAGTGTTATTAGTAATCTTCTGCAGTGAACCAGTGATAGAAACCTTCAATAATTGGGCGAATAGTAGTGGTTGGTAAAGCACTTTAAAGACAGAAAAATTTCTCCCAGATGACGTCTCTTTTACCATTGTATTTTATAACCATGTCATATGAATCTCGCTTAGATTCACATCATAGGCTGCACTAGAGACCTTTGGCACCCCAATGCTTCATTTATAGACCGGGCATCTATGGGGATGTTCACTCCTATGCGGATAATGGGGTTGGGAGAATCCTATAGAATATTAGAGAGGATCACATACAATACCTTACCCGGCCGACCTAAAAGAAGGGATGAGCCATCAACAAAGGACTCCAATTGAACTCCTAAATATGGTTATACGAAATACTAATATGTTTCGTTGCTCCTCTCATCTTGAAAACCTATCGTAATGGCCTACACAACTAGTAATATTGTCCGTTTTGGGAGTAGGCTTGAAATAATTTAAAAAGTATCACTAATTGGCAATGTATTCTTACATATCTATTAAATATCTCTCCTATGTTTTGCTGATGTTGGACTTATAATCTTAAATTGAGGTGTCACATGAACCCCATCTATATGGTCTGAACGTCATTGATGAGATTTTCCCGACCATATGGGATTCACCTACACTCAGCACTAACGTTTCCCAATCTTATCGGTTGCATTAACACATGAGTGACTATACTACCATTAGTAACACCTCTACCCACTTTGGGTATAGACCCAGACGATTTTAACATGTGCCCCTCATTGATAAGGCATGATTACTTATAAAACCAAAATCTATCTTATGTTTTACCGATATGGGACTTATAATCTTAAGGTGAGGTGTCACATAGACCTCTATATAGACTTAGAATCCTCACAGAGTTTTGCCTCACCGTATAGAATTTCCTAGACTCAATATTTGGGTTTTCCGTGCCTTACCATGATTTTCCTTAAACTCGATCGAATTTTGACCCATATCAACAACGATAACACAAGAGTGGCCCTGATACCAAGTATTTTCCTATATAAATCTATTCCTAAGTCGAGACGCAATACCTAAGACCACGGATGATCCCGGGATAACACTTGACATATCAAATATAACGTATACACTATTGTAAAATCGAAACATATGCTTAATAAAGAATTCAATAAACTTTGTGATATTACATTACTAGTCTGAAAAAATCTTTATTACTTTATAATGAAAATATAAGTCTTCCAGGACATGGCCCTCAAATACCTAAAAGAAAGACAACATAAAAATATTGACAGTATTATAAAATAGAGTCTCCAAATGAGAAGAGATAACTAAAAGCTATCTGGAAGTGCTGCAACCTTACTCGCTGCGATGATATAAGAATCTACATCATAAAAGGATGCAAAATAGAGAAATATATGCATCAATAAGATGAATGTACAAGGAAAATAAGGGAGAGCACTAGCTAAGTCATTAAAGAATCATGAACAAATAGTAAAAGAATATTTCCAAGATCAAACATATGATCTTGGAAAACTTATTTCACTACCTTGTTCTTAATTCTTTAAATTATTTAGCTAGTTTCTTGTTGTACTTACTTAGGACATTTCACAACAGACGTATATATATCTATGTGTTACATATTTTAATGATGTTGATTATGATATTCACGCCCAAATTCATGGTGAGTGAGGGTACAACACTCTCAATTATCTTTTTGTGAGCGCTTCTCATTTGGGGACTTCATTGTTTCAAACTGACAACTTTTTTTCTTATGTTGTCTTTGTTTTAGGTAGATAGGGTTACATCCCGATAGAATTATATTTTCATTCTAAAGTAGTTGATGTTTTATTCAGACAACAGTAATGTACTATCATGGAGTTCATTGAATGGTTTATTAAGCATATGTTTTAGTTTCTGATATAGTGAATATAATATGATTGATATTTTAAAGGATAGATCGGTATCATTCATAGTCTGAGGTACAATGTCTTAACTAGGGTATAGAATAGGGCCATAATAAACTTGGTATTAGAGTCACCTTTGTGTTAGCCTTATCGATGTGGGACAAAGTTCAACTGAGTTTAGGAATATCCCAGTAAGACAGGCTAAACCTCAATGCAGAATCAAGGTAAATCACATGAGATATAGGAAAACCTTAGCGAGGATGCTAATATCTCAGAGGGGTATATATGACACTCTAACTTAATATTATTGTCCCATATCAAAAAAAAAATGAGAGATGTTGGGTTTATAAGTAAATACTCATTACCAATTAGTGACACATTTTAAATTTGCGTGGGCCTAAGCTCAAACCAAACAATATCACTAGCGGGCTCGACCATTACACTCACTTCGAAAAAAATCCCATCGGCCAGATTATGTTCGACCTCTCGTGGTTAGTTATGTCGATAAATATCTCATAGGGGAAGTCTAGTCCGACAATTATGTCCATTAAATTATCTTCAAAATGAGAAGTATGAACTCTCAACATATACTAAAAGGGGTGTGTAATAGAGAAATCCAATATTTATACTAGATTGGAAGTTGCCAAATTTTACCCGCTCGCACTATAGTGCACCTGTAGGTGTTATTGCGCAGGGGTGCGCCATGGTAGTTCTGCATGATCTATAATGTGAAGGTAGGTGTGTGTGTGTGTGGGGGGGGGGGGTTGTATAGTGACAACCTATCAGTTATAGCAGCCTACCACCGTAGCACGATGCAAGGGTTTCATAATGACCTTCATCATCCCAGAATGTGAAGTGGTGCATCAATGACACCCCTTAGCCCAAGAATCCAAAATAATTCTGCATATTACTGTTCCTAAAGTACCCCATTTTCTATATGTGAAATAATTTAGGAATTTTAACTTCTAAATCATGATTGAATCTTAGTTTTGTAACCAAAAAATCCCTCTTACTTTCCCCACTATTTTGGAACCAACCTCGCCCCTATTTCTAGTGACCCTTACACCCAGAACACTTTAGTTGCATTGTAAATGTAATTGTAAACCACATATTTCAACAATTTCAATAAATAAAATATTTTAAAGTTTTTAATATCAATCCAAACTCTATTTTAGTATATCTTTTCCTTTCATGCAATCACCCTTATTCATAAAACAAAGTAAATAGAGTAGAGTGCATGATAATTACCATAGTTTTGGCATTCTGATTGGAATGATTGAAAAGGATTTGGGGATAATTTCAATGATTTCAAAAGGAGAGAAATGGGCATAAAAAGCATTCTCCTTCTTATTTCTGTTTTTGATTTTGAGTAGTCGCTATATTGAGATCCATCTTAGTGTATGGGAAGAAAATTTTGTTGTGCGTTTGAAATTTGTTTTGTTAGTCTTGGTTACGTGGGATGTGCTAGCATTTAAGTACTTGTGTATAGAGGAGTATTTCATTAACATCATCCAAACTATGCGATATACCTCATAAACTAGTCTATCTTCCTTCCATGCAGATGGTCATTCGGAGATGCTCAATTAATAAATTGGTATATATTGTAACTGCCCAATCTGTCATTACTCAAAGGCATCTAATGTGCGAAATCCTAATTTTTTTTAAATAGGGTGCCAAATCTAAAAATTTAAGCACACAATGAAATTATCTTATCATAAAATTAATCAGGCTAATGTCAGACTACCATAATGGGAAGTCTCCATTATGGTGACACCATTATATACCTTGCATGGACATTATAGTAGGTTGATAGAATATAACACCTTAGTAAATGAAACTAATTTTATGTTTGTTTCAGTTTTAAAGAAGTAAATGGACTAGGGATGATCTAAGGCATCTTCTGAAGGCACTCAAGGCATGACAAAAAGGGATGGAAGAGATTAAAACATAAGGGATGTGAAAACCAAAGAATTGTGGTCCACATTCATCATAGTTTGCTCTCACAGAGCAAAAATCTCATAGTAAAGGTTCAATAACAGATGTTTGTCGCCCATCTAGGATAGATTTACTTGAAGTGAGTCTTTAGACCCTTATTTACTTATATCATACCTTATGCAGTGCTGTAGTTTGCATGCATATGCCTTTAGCCATAGAGTTGGGCGATAAAGATCGTTGCCAAGGCTTTTAGGATGATAATGACTATTAGTTATTTTAGGTTGTTCTATGGAGTGTTTGTATGTTGTCTAGGGAAGGGAAGTTGTGCTCGGATAATCAGGTATTGTTCAGAAGGTTACCTTTCAGCTAGTGATGGTTATGAGTTTTCCAAGTAATATATGCATGTCTACTTATTGATAGTATCACTTGAGTAATGTATGTTGGAATAAACATAAGAAAGAATGTGAAATTTACATAGTATTGATAATCTTATGCAACGAACCTATTTATATGTGGTTTCAAGTGTAATTATTTATTGTGATTGTGCATGTTGTTTGTGATTCTTGGTTTCATCGGAGTACCACATCGGTACAAAAATACTAACGGCTAGATTGTACCACACATTGTATGAATACTAACACCGGTTGAATTTGGTACCACACATGTACACTAATCTTTTTCTGTGAATTTGTTGAGAGGGCCAAAAATTTATGTGTTGGTTCCATCAGTGAAACGAGTTTACCTTTCATAATATTATCAATGCATGCTGGTCCATGAGTGGTTGGTATTTTTGTTTAAATGTTGGGATGGTTATTTATAAATTTTGATTGGATGTTAATTATTATAGATGGTGTCTTAAGAATGCTTTACTTGTCCAGGTTAGTTGAAAGGTGAGTTGTATATAGTTACGAGTTTGAATGTGATCATGTTGGACATGTTTATCTGGGTGAGGAGTGGGAGTTTGAGATATGTTATACTTGTGATTCTGATTGTTGGTTTTTTCATTTACTAAGTTTTGGTTACTAGGTCAAGTTGATGATCTGGGTCTGGTGTATAGTTTAAATATTAGATTGGTTATTGTTATTTTGTGTTTAGGACATATCTGATAAGGGGGATTGGGTTATGGACCAAGGTGGTGGCATGAGAACTTGAGGGGGATTAGTAGGTTGGTTAACAGAGTTGGAAGTAGTTAGGGTCTTCCTTACATATGACATGCTTTAAATTAAGTTAAGGGTATTTTCATATTTAAACAGGATGTTAGATTATGTTTTATGAATTTCCGCATTGCCATTTTTAAAACTAGATGGTAAGGGTTCTCATATCTCTAGGTGTTAGAGTAGGTGTCTACACGAAAAGATAGGTTTGAACGTGACACAGATATGACCAATGATATTCTTTTTTTCTAGAAGAGCTAACACTACATATCTTATTCTATTATTTGAGTTCTTTTTTATCTTAAATAATATTTGTTCTCTTCTAAATTTAATTATCTGTATACTCCTTGATATTTAATCTCTCAAACCATATTTCTTCTGAACTATTATTCTTGTATCCTCTTGCAATATTTCTTTTTTATTGAATCTTTTTATAAAAATAGTTTCTAATCTCCACCTTAATCTATACATAGATTGTTCGTATAGAATGGATAGTTTTTAAGACCCAGTTTATCATATGCCATCCATTATAAAGATTAACAGTGTTATATTTTTCCTTCTAACTAAGGTTACTTTATGAGTAATGGAGTTTTCATAAAGGTTTGCATGGGTCGTTTGGATAATTTTTTAAAAAAGCGTTATAAGATTTTTAAAATTTTTTTGAGAGAAGATCATTTATCAAAACTAACAAAACAAACTGGATTGTCTTGGTGGATTTTATTTTGATAAATAACACTATTTGAGCACTATTAATTGGTACAATTGATGATATGTGATAAACGACAAGTAATCATTTCATATAAACAAGTCATGGATATATGAAGATGAAGATTAGAATATCTTTATTTGAAAGTTAAAAAAGAAATACCATATATATTTTTTTAAAATCAAGAACGATATTTGAGAAGTAATGTGATTTTTTTAAAACTTTAATGACCCTTAGGGGATCGGGGGCTTAGAAATACTCCATGCGTTATCATATATAGCAAAAAAGCAAAATACAAAGAGGGGGACATAACCTTACCTCCTGATCAAAGGTGCTACACTAGTTAGTCATCCTACTAAGGATGCCTATCAATTTCCATTTCTAGAAAGTGAAACTTAGCACTGTGTACCTAATGAGAGGAATCCTGTCATACATCACACTAGGAAACATAAACAAGGGAGACTCTCCCCTTACAATGTAAAAGGAAAATACAACCAAGATACCTAAGAACTAAACCTAGCTAAGAATAAATAAGGAAGGAAACAACAAAGGTTAAGTTGCAATCCTTCAATGGGCATCCAACTGGATTGAGTTGATGCCATCATGAGAACTTTAAAAGCTTCAAGGTGGTTGTTTGATCCTTTTCAGCTTTTTTCTTCTGAAGTTATAGACTCCCATTTTCTCAAGAAGATAACTGCTTTTAACTATGGTAATAACTGTTGGAAGGTGTAGTAATGTTGCACCACGTATGATTTGTGATTGTTCTTGGACAGAAAGTCAGCTGTGCTGTTTTCTTCTCCGAAAATGTGATGACAGCTGAAAAATTCCTGTTGCCTAATGAGGTTGGTAAGCTCTTGTATACAGTGTTGCAACTACCCAGCACCCCATTTTTCAGAAATTTGATTGTCCCTTTGACAATATTTTGGTCTAAAAACTGACTTCAAAGAGAAGTCTTTGTTCTAAAGGTCCACCATTTCTTGAATTGCATTACAGTACAAATATCCTCCAGTTTCCTAACCCCAATGCCTCCTTCCTCACAAGGGAAGCTTAGTGTTTTCCAAGACGCCCAATGATAGTTCTTTTTATCCTTATCCAAGCCCCAAAAGAAATCATCTATAACTCTCTTAATATAATTCAGAGTAGTTTTGGGAGGTGAAATTGAAGCCATGGCGTGAATAGGGATAGATTGAAGCACATGCCTGATCAAGGGGACTCTTCCCCCAAAACTCAATATCCTTTGATTTCCAACCAATAATTCTTTTTACAACTTTTGCCACTAGGTCTGAGTTATAAATTATTCTCTGGCCTCGTATATAAAGAGGGCAACCTAGATAAGTTATGGGGCTATCTTTTTGAGAAAAGCCAGTGATTTCATTTATCATGTTCCTAGTTTCTGGAACAACATTAGTGGGGAGCATGAAATGGCTCTTTTCCTTGTTAATACACTGGTCAGAAACAACGTCATAAGTGCTAAGAGTCTTCATAAGGAGTTGCGAAGACCTTCATGTAATGTTATTTGGGAATTGAATATCAAGGAGTTTATAAAGATAAATAAAATTGAGTGGAGAGAAAATATTGATCCTGCCAAACGAATCCAAGATGATCTACAAAATTTGTAATCAATTAGAAACAAAATCTGAAGTTATTATAACTCATTCACCTAAACACATCCCTGTAAGACTCATTAATATGACGGATGTTTCCAATGCTCCAATTTATACATAACTATTTTCAAAAGTTGGAGCTTTGCGTCAAAGCATAAGTCAACGATGATAACAATTCAACTCATAATCAAAATAAAAAACAACACAAAGAACTGTCCATTACCCCTCCCACCCTCTTTCTGATGTAGTATAAATTTATTGTCCATTACGTGATTATGTAGCATGTAAAGTGTAGTTCAATTCTCTGATAGCGAGTGAGTTGAGACAAAATTTAAACATATATTTGTTTAATTAGAAATGTTATTAGTTTCTTTATTTATTTATTTTATTTTCTTCCCTAAAACTCAAAAAAACAACTGCCTCTTCTCTATTTTGTTCAACTTGGAAAACCCATTTACTTCACCCATTTAATTCACTCATTTAAACCACCTTTGATAATATTGTTTTTTTAAAATAAAAAAAATTATATAGTTTATTAGCATCTAAATAATCAAATTTCATCGATGCAAGAGTATTATAGTATTTCATTACCTCCATCATAAGGGAATTTCTGCTGCATAATTATTTTGTATTGGAAGGAAGATGGTAGATTGACGGTAGTTATTAATTTTGAATTTATAATTTATTAGTAATTTATGTGATTTAATAATGATTTGATTGTAATAGTGGTGGAGATGAAATTATAATAATGGTGTGATGATGGCTATAGTGTAGGATTGGCGGCGATTGTGGCCAAGTCAGTGACCTACAGTGATGGTGGCTAAATGGATTGCACTTCCTTTTTGAAATTGACAGTGGCTGAAATGTGGGATATTTATAACACTTTAAAATGAAAGTGTCTTTTTTAAAAAAACTAGTTTCGCACGTGTGTTTCATGTAAATTTTTATAGTTACATTAAAATGACTAAAATTTAATGAAAATATATATGTAAATTGTAAGGAATAAAAAAAATGTAACAATCACAAAATAAGAATAAAGACTTATGACAATAAAACATTCGTAGACAACTAAATTAAGAAGTCTAATAGGGGAAAAAAGACAAAAAGAAACAGATTTAAGAAAAAATACAACATAGAGAAGATTATTCTTATAAGACTGATGTATATATAAATGAAAAAATAAGTACAAAAGTGGTACATAACTCTTTGAGTTTTATCAATTCCTTCAATATCCTATCAAATTTCAAGAGTCTTCTTCATCTAGTTTAACTATAGAATAAAAATAATAACCTAATAGAAGTTGAATTTATATAGATAGAGTAGAAGGAATATCAAAAGATATCTTAAAGTTTTAGTTTAAATATTTGGAGGTTATGAATATGAAAAGATGAGAGCTATGACCATTAAGAGTATAAAATAAAAGTTGAATAAGCAGTCAGTGACATTTAATTATATTTATACAATCAAATATTTAAATATTTTATAACAATTAAATTTATACAAGGGATAAAATCATAATTCAACTTTCTATCTTTTTTATTGATACTTTTAGTAATATTCTAGTTTCTGACAACGTGCGTTACACGTTTATTTTTTTAGTATTGTTACATAATTTAAAATTGTGCTATAAAATAGAACATGTTTAAATCAAAAATATTAATTTTACCAATTATATTTCATGTATCAACAAAAATAAATAAAAAGGGATTGCTCATTTGGTATCAAGCAAAAAGTATGTGAAATTAATTAATATAATATAGTCTCCTTTAACTTTGTATAAGTCTTTTTTATGATCTAAATATCAGTGATAACCTTTTATAGCCATAAATGAATATTAAAAATACATGCACACTTATTAATGAGAAACGATAGAGTGAAATATTTATATTATTTAAGGTTCTGAAATTAAAAGACACTACTATCAAAATTATAAAAGACTAAAAGCAATTATATTTAAAATATAAAACTGACAGATATATAATTTAAACACTGAACTTCATACATACATCCATTTCAAAAGCTCATAATAATAGCTAAATATTACAACACCACAATGAGTTTATTAGAAATGCAAAAGAAATTAGACTTAATAAGAGAATTAACATAACCACTAATATTATTGATTTGAACTTGGAATCTAGTCTAGTTTGAATGAATAATTAAAAAGATGAAAAACACAAATCATTGTAATATATATATATATATATATATATATATATATATATATATATATATATATATATATATATATATATATATATATATATATATATATATATATATATATATATATATATGTAAATGTGAATCCAAAACTGCTGATGTGGCAGCCCCCAATGGCCACCATTTGAAAATCCTTATTTTATCTTTTTAATTAATTAAATAAAAATATGTGTTTTTATTATTTTTTCTTTTTCATTAAATAAAAATCTGTGTTGTTATCCAAAATAAAAGTAACCCCTCATTTAAAAGATCACACTAAATAGCCATAATTAATTAATCAGCCCACAACCACTCAAATTCAGCCCATTTGAAACGGTTCAAATCCAGCCCACTAACATATTCTTAATTATCCAATTTAATACTACCAGAATGCAAACGGCAGCAATATCATCCCCTAGCAACTCTCCCACAGTTCCACCATCAGAAAACATATTTGATAAAAATGAAGGGTGAAAGATTTTTCGGAACGCTTTCAAGCTTTGATGATGTACATATGTTGGCTCATCGCTTGAAAACTGTGGATAACGGTTATGTGAGTGAAGATGGTGAAATCGTTCTTTAATGGGTTTATGTTTGGAAGAACTTTAACATCTGCCTTTTGGGTGTTGTGGCTGACCGTTATGGACGAAAACCAGTTATAATTTTCGGCACTTCTATAGTGTACGTATGTCTAATCTTAATAGAACTGTTACATTTCGATTTCATTCATTTTAATATCAATGCGTTTATGTATATTTTCTGGTTTGATTTGAATTCAGGGTTGTTTTCAATACTCTTTTGGTCTTAGTACCAACTTTTGGATGGCTGTTGTATCAAGATTTCTTCTTGGTAGTTTAAATGGTTTGCGTGGACCAATAAAGGTATTCTGTTATACGATTAAATACCGTGTATCCTCAGTTATTCTGTTAACATACTTACCTTCCATGTTTAGGCATAATTCGCTGAGATTTTTCGTGAAGAATATCAAGCACTAAGAATGACAACGGTAATATATGTCCTTGCTTCTCTCTGATGTAAATGATTTCTAAGTAATTCTATCGCCCCCAAATAATCAATATAAATTATGATCAGAAAATATATTCTCTAACCATCAATCTAATAAATAATGATATGCCGTATTTGATGTAAATCTATAGATATTTTAGCAATCAAAACAAATAAATTTTTTAACAGAGTATATATTCTAAAATTATTCATTAACAATGTATTAATCTCATTAAATAGATACTAAAGTTCATAAGTTTCATCATGTATCATAATTTCAAATGAAAACAAAATGATATGATTCATTACGTTCGTGTCTCCTATTTTTCTGGTGGTAACAGATTCATCATCATCGGTGACAAATGATACTAGATGCTTATTTTGTAGGGGCATAATGTGGTGATTGAATAAAGTTGGGGTGCACCCAAAGTGACAAAAGATGGCGTGACTGTTGCAAAAAGTATTGAATTCAAGGACAACATACAAAATGTTGGTGCTAGCCTTATAAAACAAGTCGCCAATGCACCGAATGATGTTGTGTTTCAACTTTTCATTTGATGATCATTCAGAAAGTATAACGTAATAGAGTAAATATGATTTGTAATTGGAATATTGAAGCAGCTGTTTAATTCTTCTGCAAAAAAAAACAATGAAAATGTGTTGTGCATGGACAATACTGCAGCTGCAAATATAAGGTAATCATGTAGTACGAAATACATTTAAAACTGGCGCCTAGAACTGCAATTAACATATATTGTACAGATACTTAGTATCAACATGTCGAGGTTACGTTTGGATCAAGTTAATTGACCCTACAATTCTCTAGCTTATGTTTTGGATGTGTACATATTTTGAATTTATTTGTATTGGTTTCAATGTCAAAAGTAGTCAACACTTGAGAATTTTTGTTCGGCTGGGGAACCAAGTATGATATTTAACGGTATATCTTTGATGCTTCAGTTATGGGTTGGATATTTATGTGGATAAAGCGGAAGATGTGTTGTTGCATCAGAAGATTCTTGTTAGAGCAAAAGAACCCGATAACCGGCCTGTTTATCATGTCCGGTTTTTAGAGGTACTAACTCCATTCATCACATAACTGCAAGTTCATTATCACTTCAATGCTATCTGATATTGTTTGGTGGATACTGTGCTGCTTAACCTTCCTTCATGCTGTAGTTGCTTTGGTAGCTTTAAAATGCCCGCATTTATCATTGTTGGTTTCTTTTTTGCATGGAGCAGTGGATCTCTCTTTTACTGATTTGATTAGTTTATGTGATGCTTTGGATGGTGAATTATTGTTGATATGCCACCAACTGATTTAAGTATTTTGTAATTTGATATTCCTATGAACCCTTTAGATCAATTTCTTTGTAAGTATCTCCCAAGATCATTTTTCTTATTGATTTGTTCTTTTGATTTGATAGTTTTGTAAAATCATTGTTTCTTTTGGCTGGATTCTCCATTATTTAGTTATCAACCATTATATATTCATCTCCATTTTATGGTTTTAGTGGTTTCAACAAATCTTTGGTCTGCTTTCTTCACCAATTAAAGGAGACATTTATATACAAAAATAAATTACATGTTCTGTTCAGGAAATCACTTCAAGCATACACATACCATAAACACAACGTTGCTAATTGGTCCAACTTCACTGGATAACAAGCATCGAGCTAAAACAACCTGCTCAACTATCTCAAAAGTGGATAAGTTTCTCTTCAGACCCATTCTGCATAGTAGATTCATGTACTTAAACAAAGGGAACCAATTCAAGAACTGTAAATTGGAAAAAATAAACAAAAGGTTAAAAGGCTGCTAGAGCTTTACCTGCCGGTATAGCAAAACTGGCAATTCATGGCACAACCTACTTGACTAGATATACAGACAGTGTTCCTGCCCCGCTCACAAGGTATCAGAACAATTTCTATTACCAGACCATCTTCCAACTTGAATAACATCTGTAAGATCCTGTGAGTGCTATTTATTGAGTGATGAATCAAAAACAAACAGATGGCACTCAACATTCTACATATTGCACAAGCTATGTACCTTTTTATTTCCATCAGACGCTGTCAGAATATCTTTCAAGTTTAACGTCTTAAATTCAGCATGTTCACCTAACATTTTCCTGAAATCCTTATTCAAACCTAGGAAGATAATGTATCGTTGATGATTCAGTCAGCTGTAACTACCATCATATTACAAAGTGCACGTAAAGGAAGATCCAAACAAAAATTCAGAACCCTTCTCTTTCCATAAGCAATAAACTCTATCAACAATTTCGATACAGAAACTTTGACAGCAAGAGTTTATGTATGGAAAAGAAAAATAAACCTTCTAATTCCTCACTGCATTGAGCCCAAATATTATCCCCATAGGGAAGGACATAAGTTGTGTTAGTGGTGTTCTTTAAGCCTTAAACATGTATTTTAAATGATGTAATGTGATTAAAGATGATGTCTGATGCAAGTTATCCTATTGAAGTGATCAATTAGTCTGTTTTTTTAGGTTAGTACATTTGGAAGTTTACTCTCCGAACTGCAAAGTTAATCTATCGGATCTCACTGTATTATCATTATGCACAAAATGGATTTTGGGATTCTAGTGAGGACAGCTGAAACTGATTCCTACATTTTTAAACGCGCTAGGAAATAGGTAGTACTGGAAGATAGTATGGGGAAGAGAAGCTGAGTTTTTTTATTTACTTTTTACAATCTTTGGGTATTCCCAAGCGGATACTTTCAAGTTGGTATAAAAAACATGTCTACTATCACAGGGAATGAATAACAATTGATCACTTTTTGGACTGTCCAACAAATGGAACGGTAAGTATAGAAAAATTAGCATTTTGGGTCTAATTGCCCCATGAATATGGACATTGAAGGTAATTCATGGCTTGTAGTGAATGTTGTGTCTTTTAAGGAATAACATTAACTGACGACAAAGCCACACCAGGACTCTTGATTGATAATAAGAGATATTTTTTCTGATCGAGACCAAAACATCATTAAGCTGCACTTTCGACACAGAAACTTTGACAGCAAGAGTTTATGTATGGAAAAGAAAAATAAACCTTCTAATTCCTCACTGCATTGAGCCCAAATATTATCCCCATAGAGACATTTCCATAACATCAGAGCCTGAGCAGGCCTATAACCATATGACTGAACCAATTTCTGTTAAACAAGAAAGCAGAACGACTTTTAATAACTATGGTAGGCCATTGAACATTAAAATCAAACACAAATATCAAAACTGATCTCAAATTCCAATACAAGATTATAGTTTAAGCCAAGAACAAGATAAACCATTCTCAATCTTGGAACTTTCCTTATAAGTCTACAAGGTTAACTTAAAGTACAGGGAAGGAACAATCTAAGTATGAATACCATGGCACAAAGCTTAATCTCATGAATCCGAAACAACTTTGAACCTTTATACGATAAAAACAAACATGGACTAAATCCTATCAAGATTGCAGCTTTCCTCAAATTTCAACAAAGTTAATAATATCAATTTGTTTAATCCAGCACATGACACTCCATATCAAATTCGTAGGTGTGCATTAACTGAAACATTATAGCTAATATCAGTTACCATCTAAATGATTTAGTAGATCTATGCTATTAAATGACCAGCCAAGTCCCAAATCATCCTCCCAATCTTATTCAGTTATATTTTCTCCACAAAATCAATACAAATCACTCCTATTAAATGTGTAGGCAATTCTCATATCTTCCCTCTATTCATATTCAAATTCATCACACTCAAAATTTGCAGCCATTCAAACATTCATTCATCAAATTAAAATTCTACAACCATTCGATCATCCATTTATTTTATCTTCAAATTAAACAGGGTGCATATTCAAGGAAGGGGCGATATTTCTTTAATTTTTTAATATTTGAGAAAACTTTACGCAGCAGCATAGTCACACATTGCAATCCCATTCAATTTCTTAAAGATCATCTCGGTGAGTGTTTTGATTTACAGTGGTTTGTATACTCATTCCTACTTTACTTGAATAACATTATTTAGAACACATATTGCGTTTCAGATAAGCTACGATTCCAGCAAGTACTCTGACATACATATCACTCGTGTATATTGTATTTTGATATAGCCAAAAATATCTACCGCTAACATATTATATTTTATCAAAACAAATATAATAGGTTCAATGAAATTGCTATCTGCTATCATTAAAGAATACAATGGATCATTGAATATTTCGATGGAAGTTAACCTCCTACAACAGCTACTACCAGAATTAGTTTCCCTCGAACAGATGCTAAAACAAAAAGAAAATACAAATGCATCAACAGGCGAGTGTAGTCGAGTGAATAAGGAACTGGGCTTTCTCAAAAACAGCAGATGGAAGTATTCCAGATTGAAGCGAAAAATTGCTTTAATTGAAAAACAATACAAGAATCATCCAAAAAGACTAGTAGTACAGCTAATACATTTTGTTAACAGATTCACAAAGTTGGCGAAGTTGACAAACTTTTCAAGCAGACATGTTCCCATTCATCAAAATTGTATGGTAATATGCATCCCCATTTATCTCTTATCTAAATGTCAAAATTTGACTGATTGTTCATATGAGAACTGAATGACTAAATCATTAGCTAACTATATGATTATGTTTATATTTAATTGTTCAAATTGACAGGCCATTACACAACAACTTGGAATTTTGGCCCCCCCAAAGTACACATGCCAATATTGTGGAGCTCTTTTATGGTATGAAGAACGAACAACAAAAACAAAACAAAAAACAAGACCGATATTCTCATTTTGTTGTATGGGAGGAGGTCGTGTACAACTTCCTTTATTGAGGGAACCACCACCTTATCTGAAGTATCTTTTGGGTAAAGAATTAGGGCAACTAGGTATTAATTTTCGAAAAAATATTAGAGCTTATAATTCAATGTTTGCATTTACATCCATGGGTGGCCGAGTTGATGGATCTATCAATCACTCAAAGGGGCCATACGTTTTCAGGATGTGTAGTCAGAATTATCATCGTATAGGATCTTTATTGCCTGAAATTGGTAAAAGACCCCAGTTTGCTCAGCTATATATATATGATACTGAAAATGAGATAAACAACAGAATGAATTGTCTGCTAGAAGGAGACATTGATCCTGAAATTGTTCAGGGCTTATCAGTAATGTTGGAGGAGCATAATATATTGGTTAAAACATTTCGAATGGCTAGAGATAGATATAAAGAGCATCCTGAACGTGAATTTCGCCTACGTCTCCTATCTAATAGGACAACGTATGGCCGACAATATAATTTACCCACAACTTCTGAAGTAGCTGGATTAATAGTGGGTGATCTTACGGAAGAAAACTTCCAGCGAGATATTATTGTAGAGCATAGGAAAAATGGACTTCAAAGAATTTCTGATCTACACCCAAGTTTTATGTCCATGGCATATCCACTAATACACCCTTATGGTGAAGATGGATATAGTGTTGGAATAAATTTGGGAGATGTCATCAACAAGACTTACAAGCGACAAAAATTAACAATGAGAGACTTCTATTGCTTTAGAATAGAACAAAGACTTAACGAGGGTAAGACTCTCTTGCTAGCCGGTAGACTATTACAACAATACATTGTTGACGGTTACATGGCAATCGAGGAAGAAAGATTTTGTTATATTCGGAATAATCAACCAAAACTCAGAGCTGATCTTTACTCTGGCTTAATGGATGCCATTCTTCGTGGTGATTCAGATTGTTCTTTGGTAGGAAAAACAGTTATCTTACCTTCATCTCACACCGGAGGACCTCGCTATCGGGCACAAAATTATCAAGATGCAATGGCAATTTGCAGGTGGGATGGATATCCAGATTTATTCCTCACTTTCACATGCAATCCAAAGTGGCCCGAAATAAATGAGATGCTTCGCTTAATAGAACAATCTGGTGATGATAATAGGGTGGACATTATATGCAGAGTGTTCCAAATCAAGTTATTCCAATTAATGCAAGATCTGAAAAAGCCACAACCTTTTGGAAAAATAATTGCATGTAAGTTAAAACTTCAACATCCTAACAGAATACACCAGTTATTAATTTAAGCGTTTACATTTTGCTAAAAAAACAAATGATTACTTTATCGTCAACCTAACAAACACATTATACCTTTAACTCTACAGGTTTATATACAATTGAGTTTCAGAAAAGAGGACTACCTCATGCACATATACTACTCTTCCTGCATCCTACACTAAAAAGTCCATCTATAGATCAATCAACACAATGATAACAGCTGAAATACCCAATATGGAAGTAGACCCGGATGGTTATAAAGCTGTAAAGAACTACATGATGCATGGACCTTGTGGAGACCTCAATCCAGGATGCCCATGTATGAAGCAAGAAAATGCACCAAGCATTTCCCAAAGAAGTTCAATAATCAAACAACTGTTGATGCCGATGGGTTCCCAATTTATAGGAGAAGAAACACAGGTACTAAATTCAATAAAAATAATGTCTTTTTAGATAACAGATATGTCGTCCCTTATAACAGGAATTTGATTGTCAAATTTGATGCACATATAAATGTCGAGTTGTGCAATTACTCGAGATCAGTGAAGTACCTATTTAATATGTGAATAAGGGATCTGATAGAGCAACAATTGGTATAGAATGCTCAGATACTCCCACAGAACGTGATGAGATCAAAAGATATCTAGATTGTAGATACATATCAGCTACAGAAGCTTGCTGGAGGATCTTTTCGTTTGACATACATCATGAAAGCATACTAAACAGACCGATATAGTAAAAACAAAATTCACGGAATGGTTTGAGGCAAACAAAGAATATGAGGATGCGCGAGAGCTAACATATTCAAATTTTCCTACACGTTGGGTCTGGGATGCAACATGCAAAAGATGGACTAGAAGAAAAAAGGGGAAGTTAGTTGGTAGAATTTACTTCGCACATCCTGCAAGTGGGGAACGATTTTACATGAGAATGCTACTTAATTTTGTCAA
Organism: Solanum peruvianum; assembly: GCA_027705065.1. NCBI lineage: Eukaryota > Viridiplantae > Streptophyta > Magnoliopsida > Solanales > Solanaceae > Solanum > Solanum peruvianum. The sequence goes on from JAKWJD010001763.1 coordinate 8,268,955, forward strand.
AGGAAACACTTCTTTTGAAAGCATCAGAACAATTAATGGAGTCCGGTATGATACTTATAAGGAGGCATGCTATGCATCGGGATTATTGGAGGATGATAAAGAATGGAATGACTGCTTGGCTGAAGCTGCATATTGGGCATCAAGAAATGAGTTGAGAAATCTGTTTGTGACGATACTAATTCACTGTCAAGTGTCTGATTCGTCCAAACTTTGGAGGAGCAACTATGAAATTTTATCAGAAGATATAACATCATTACAACGAAAGAGATTTCAATTGGAAGATTTAAAGTTAAATGAAAAACAACTTGAATCATATACGTTGTTTGAGATAGAAACCATACTTCTGAAGATAGGAAAAAGTTTGAAAAACATACATGGAATGCCACTTCCAGATTCTACTTTGATGAATGACACAGGGAATCGCCTTATCAATGAGGAACTAGAATATGACAAAGGTTTCTTAAAGGAAGTACATGATAAATCATTCGCTCTTTTAAATGATTGTCAAAACATAGCTTATGAAGAAGTAATAAAATCAGTTGTTAATGAAGAAAGACGCTTATTTTTTATAAATGGGCATGGTGGTACCGGGAAGACATTTTTATGGAATACAATAATTTCCAGGCTGAGATCAGAATCAAAAATAGTTCTTCCAGTTGCTACTTCTGGAATAGCCGCTTTGTTATTACCAAATGGCAGGACAACACATTCAGGATTCCATATTCCTGTGGACATTAGTGCAAAATCAACTTGTGAAATAAGACAAGGAAGCCAGTTAGCCGAACTACTTTTGAAAACATCTTTAACCATTTGGGATGAAGCGCCAATGGCAAATAAATTTTGTTTTGAAGCCTTAGATAGGACCTTGCGAGATATCCTTCGATTAAAATATGAAAATAGCGCAAACAAACCATTTGGAGGCCTTACAATGGTATTTGGTGGTGATTTTCGTCAAATACTACCGGTGATTCCAAAAGGAACACGAGCTGATATTTTAGATGCATCACTCAACTCTTCATATTTGTGGCCATTCATTAAAATTTATGAGCTGAAACAAAATATGTGACTTTGTTGTGGAAGAGTATCTGATTCTGAAGCCGCTGAAGTTACTACTTTCGACAAATGGTTGTTACAAATTGGGGATGGATCCTTTTATAGTGATGTTGACAATGACCTTATTAAAGTGCCTACCGATATATGTATAATACCATCCAATGATCCAATCGGATCAATCGTCGACGCAGTTTACCCGTCCCTTTTGCAGAAGTACAATGACCCAACATATTTGCAAGAAAGAGCAATACTTACTCCTAATAATGAAATGGTCCATGAATTGAATGATACAATTATGAAAATGATTCAAGGTGAAGGAAGAACATATTTTAGCTCTGACAATGTGTGTAAAGCAAGTGTGAACACTAATGATGAAGATCTATTGTACCCAACAGAATTTTTAAATAACTTAAGATTTCCTGGAATTCCTAATCATGAAGTACAGTTAAAAGTAGAAACTCCAGTTCTGCTTCTGAGAAATCTATATCAAAGTGAAGGACTATGCAATGAACAAGATTTATTGTCACACATCTTGGTAACTGGTCTATTAGTGCAAATATCATCTCCGGAAAAAACATTGGCTCGAAAGTAACAATACCAAGAATTATTATGTCTCCTAATGATTCAAAGTGGCCATTCAAGTTAAACAGACGTCAACTTCCTGTAACACCATGTTTCGCTATGACAATTAATAAAAGTCAAGGACAGTCTCTCAACCATGTTGGATTATATCTTCCTAAACAAGTATTCACTCATGGGCAATTATATGTAGCACTATCCCGAGGAACAAAAAGACAAGGATTAACTATTCTAAATGTTGACGACGACATGAAAGATCCTATGTTCATTAAAAATAGCGTTTACACAGAAGTATTTCAAAATATATGCCCTTAAAGCTGAAATAGAAATGAGGTATTTCCTTATTTCAATTCCCATATTTTTATTTATTATGCAAATTCATAATTGTTCAACTAACAGTGTTCTATTTTGGAACAAATAGGTGTACTTGTAGATTTAATGATGTAACTAAGCATGATTTAATCAGCGATTCTTAAAAATTTGGTCCGTCTCAGAAGTTAGATTACTCACCTTCGCAAAAAAAGTGTTTTATTTGATTTATTTATTTTAGTTGCTAAGGGTAAAAAAATATCATCCTTCAACATTAACCATTTTAACATTCCTCAAGACCTTAATGATCAATGACTTTGACAAAATTAATCAACTCACTAATGGCTTCTGATGTCTGGATGTCGCCCATAGCCAGGATGACAGAGAAACTCTTGGGGGAACTGAGACAATAAATTAACGTGGTAATGACTGGTAGCAGTAATTAAAAATATGTATCTGCATCTTACTAAGATTTGTAGATCAATAGATGTGTTGAAAATAAATAGTTCAATAATTGAATGGTCATTAGGAAAAGAAGGGAATAATATGAGTATTTGAGGACGTACATGAGTTTATTCTTCCCGGCTGGTAGATTATCTTTAAATTATAATGGTAACAGGAGAATATATAGAGCTGCATATTGATAATCAGTACCGGAATGACGATATTGACGTGTTGACATGAACTGTTTGGTAAGTTCCTCCATACTTTACCCAAATATCCCTTTTGTGTATAACTTCTAATTGTGTTAACAATCGCTTATTAGTGCCTTTCGAAGTTGGCTTATGGTACCACAAACAGAAAAATTTTAACTAACCCTGTGAAGAAATGGCAATTTGTGAACTCTGCAGTTAAGGCAAGGAATTTCATTAGGATCTTCAAAAAGTAAGCGTCCTCTATGTCAATTTCTGGTGCTTTTATTTGCTCTTGCTCAGGTCTCTCGTCTTGCTGGTACTTGAATAATAGAAGCTGAATTGATCAATTTCTGATTCTCCACTGGTTGTTGATTACCCAAAGGTAATGGCAGAGGCACGTGAGTGAAATTTTCCCTTGGATTATTGTTAGTGGCTTTCTGTTCTGTTGCACTATTAATGCTTTTCTCTTTCGGCGCCTTTGCTACTTTATCTTATATAATTTGAGGAAAATTTAAAAATAACGTGTTGGTACTTGGTACCTAATTATAAAGTTAAAGCTTGATGTTAGATGAATGACCCTAATGGTAAGGGATTTGGGATTTCATCTGTTTGTTAAATTTTCCCTCTGACACCATGCATTTTTATCTTCTATAGAACTTCTAAGTTGAGTCCAATATATCCTTTCTGTTAAATTTAGCATCAAGTCTTTCAAGGTGCCTGAGCATTACATAGAGGTTCCTAAACTGCAACAGTTGGCTCTCTGAAGGTATTCAGGGTGTCCTTTTTTCCTCCTCCTCTGTTGTATTCAATAGCCCCCCACCTCCCTAGGTTGACTAAGAATCTTCAGTTGACGATTTCTGCTTTGCTAAATGTTGAAAATTATTGTTCTTGCTGCATCTGCCGGTCAATACGGTTATTCATTTAATCTTTCTCGTCACTTAGTATGTCTCTGAAGCCGCTTAATTAAGAATTCTCTGATATTCTTCATCCACAATTTTTAATTTAAGGTGCTCACATTCTTCTATTTTGTTAGTTGCCAATTCAAACTTAAATTTTTCATTCCACAAAATTTCCTTATGATTACCTGCATTATTATTAAAATTAAATCATATTACCAATTGTACAAAGATTATTCAATTTCCCTAAGTTTGTACCCAAATCCCCTTTATATATACACTTTTTGACCACATAAAACTTTCTACACACCAAAATTTTTAATGTCATGAGTATATTTGTAATTTAGATACTTATTTTCTTTATTTTTTTTTTACTAATGTTATTTTATATGTATGACATAAATTGTTTTTTTCCTCAAAGTGGTAAAACACAAAAAAAAATAGCGGATAAAAGCTTACACTTAAAACAAATTCAAGTGTGTAAAATGTTTCTTAAATAATATAAGTGGGGAAGTAATCGAGGAATGGCTGTCCAGCTCCATCACCGGTTCTTTCAGCCACGAACTTCAAGCCTGACATATTGAAATATTATTGTTGCTAGCCAGCTCGAGCCCTGCACCCAGTTCAGCCACATCTGAGCATGATCCATATTTTCATGTACCTTCATACTTAAATCTCTATTCAGTCTTACATCAAGAAGAATATTGATCTTTGATGTCTGCACTTTGTTTTTCTTAACAAACATTAGGATATTTACTTAATACATCATTGAAACTGACAACAAGATATAAGTGCTTGTGTGCTTTTATATTTACAGAGCGCATGAAGAGGCTTCAACTTGGACATTTCCATCCCAGAAAATATGTTTGGTAGAGTTTGCATCATTATAGACAAGGTCAGTTTGATAATGTAATTCAATTCTTATTTTCATATATAGTATTCCTAAAAGGCAAAAGTAGAACACACTGGTTACGTGATTGCATCTGTTCATTTTCAGCTGGATAACTGTTTCTTTGGCACTAAGTGTGAGATGGTTATGGATTACACAAGCTGACAGGCACTACTAAATCTCATGGCTACATAAATATTTGTATATAATTTTAAATAATATTATTTGAGGTCGAGGTGGGGAAGCAGGGGTGTGGTGATGAGGGATATGGGAACGGTAAGGACACAATCAATGTAAAATGTCACTAGCAAAATTTGTTTTCCTTACTTTCACCGCGATCGAAGTCATTTTAGTTATTTGTAACGAAAATGCATATCAAATTATTTGACCAAATCGAACAAGAGAAAATTAAAAACATTCCTCAGAAGATAAAAGTTCATGATATATTGTGGCAAGCTATTGACTTACTAACTTTTGATAATGCTACAGGTAAGGGACTTTCACATTGCAAAGAGAGAGGAAATATCGGTTCCTATGCAGGTTATATTGGTAAGCTTATGTTATTTGTACTATCTTGATGTATATATTTTTTTACATATCTTTACGTAATCAGGAATTCAAATGGCTTAGTAAGTTCATATACTTGCTTTCTTGCAACTTATCGCTACTGTGGAGTATGTCGCAGGTCATATCAGCGTTTACGTTTGGAGTTGCAATCTTTTTCAAAAATCCTTTAGATGCTGCTACTGTATTCACAACAACAACAGTTTTCAGAATTTTACAGGATCCTATCAGAACCTTCCCTCAGTCCCTTATGAAAATTTCACAAGCCATGGTATCTCTAGGTAGGTTAGATGGATATATGACAAGCCCGTGAATTGGATTCTGATGTTGTCGAAAGACAACAAGGCTGTAATGGCAGTATTGCAGTGGAGGTTAAAGATGGGAGTTTTTTCATGGGAAGATGATGATGATCAAATTGTTCTGAAAGACATAAATCTTCAAGTTCGAAAAGGGGAACTTGCGAGTTCTCTGAAGTTGTCCATTTAAATCTGCTGTCAGTTGTCGCTGATTATAATAAAGATCCTAAAGCTCTATCAGTTTCTGCTCAGAATGTGTAACTTCTCTATTATCTTGGAATAAACGAGAACTTGCATAAGCTGGCTGCCTACAAGATAGACCAGGTGATACTTACCTTGTTTTTGGCCTCTAAATAAAGTTCTGTGAACTTCAGTTTCTCAACTATCTCCTAAAACACGGGAAAAAGAAGAAGCATTTGAGTTATAAAGTTTGTTACTATTTTACAGATCAAGAGTAGCTCTCTAGATATATTAATGGTAATAGCACCTTATGAGCTGCTTCTTCACTCAGGTTGCGATCTTGTGGTATGTAAATTCCATTTTTCTCGCTCATTGCATGTAATTCTGCAGAGCAAAGAAGAATGCCTACTATTATAAAGTGCACGAAGCACCCTACATTCGCATAAGGTCCGGGGAAGGGAAACACCCTAAGGGGTGTGATGTAGGCATCCTACCACGATGCAAGCATCAGTGGTTGATTTCCACGGCTCAAACCCTGACCTATAGGTCACATCGAGACAAACCGTATTCCTTCATCCTACTGTTAGAATACCTCATAAATTAATAAATTGTTTAACTATAAATCTCATTTTAACCTTGCTTTAGGAAGTCCATCTCCACATACAAATCTTTGATTAGGGCAGATTTTGTCAGCTTCTGGTTAACCTGAAAATAGACTTGAGAATGAAATATATAATCATCTAGAATCGTAACAAGGCTTTGGACATTAAAACTGTTTCTTTAATATGGTGCAGCCTCGCATATTTGTGCTGTTGAAACGTTGTCTGTTTGACAGTGATGATGAGGTTAGTCATTAGATTTTATGCCTTCGGGTATTTATTCATTATATCTCTGTTTAGATTCTCTTTTTGGATACCAAGGAATCATTACGTCCTTAATCTCTAAACTATCATTGTGTCACTAACAATGGGTGTTGGACAATGTTAGGTGCCACATAATACTTCCTTAGTAGATAGACTTTAAGGATGAAATTTTCTTGAGTATAGAGTTGCCAATACAATTAAATTCAGAATATGTACACATCTAAAACATAAGCTGGAGAATTGTATGGTCAATTAACTTGATCCAAACGTAAACTCGACATGTTGATACTAAGTATCTGTACAATATATGTTAATTGCAGTTCTAGGCGCCAATTTTAAATGTATTTCGTACTACATGATTACCTTATATTTGCAGCTGCAGTATTGTCCACGCACAACACATTTTCTTTTTTTTTTTGCAGTAGAATTAAACAGCTGCTTCCATATTCCAATTACAAATCATATTTACTCTATTACGTTATACTTTCTGAATTGTCATCAAATGGAAAGTGGAAACACATAAATTTCCTAGAAAATAACACAAGGTAAGTACTTTTAGGCAACCAGTTCGCACATCTACCATATCAGTAATAACATTGCAAACTGTGATGCTAGAAGAAGCAGTAGATATCTGTTTGCCATCAGTAATGTAAAATGAAATTGCAAAATCACCAAAACATAATCAGAAACAGGATAAATCTAGACAAATGCAATTTCGAAATGATTAAACTCATTAATGTGTACTACTTTGTAATCTCTCTGACTTGTGTTACTATGGAATTTCTCAACTACGTATCCATTATTGATTCGTAATATTTCACCATATAATAGATAAATAAATCACATAAAAATTAGCCCACAATATAATTGATTACCTCTAGCCCATATTTCACCTATTAAATACAAATAATATTTTATTACATTAAAACCCAATCCTATCTATCCAAATTAAATGACCCAATTGAATATACATGACTATAATGACCCAATTCAGCCGTTTTAAAAACATCCAAACGTATCCAGTTCTTGCTGAGCTTCTCCCTCTCAAGAACGTTCTTCTCATATCTACTCTGAACCTTCTACCTCCCAAGAATCTAAGAGACAGGTTTCCATAAAAACTCATTGTTTCATCTTCCTTATTTGTAACTCTAATGTATTAAATTGTGTATTAATCTGTGATAATTGCTTTTCTAATTAATTGTGTATTAATTTGTGATAATTTCTCTGCTAATTACTTTACTGATTTACTCTTCCCTTTCATAACCATAATTCTTGTAGTATATATACATGGGTAGTGAATCATTCCCATATTCAAATTTACACTGTCTCTGTTTCTTTTAATTGATTTTTAACAATGACGATTTCTTTTCTTTTAGAATTGGTTGCTGGTACAGATGATTTAACAATAAGAGTAAGAATTTGTAGAATGTGGAACGCCATTAATCTCAAGAAAAATGGTGAGCTTATCAGTATGGATATGATATTTATCGATGAAAAGGTACATTTCTGATTGATTCATTTACCAAATATCATATTTTTTAGGTAGTTTCAATTTATCAAATTACTTACAAATTTCTTCTTCTATCAGGGTAATTTGATGCATGGTATAATTAGAAAAAATCAGGTTAGCAGGTTCAAAGACAAGTTGAATGAAGGTTCTGTATTTATCATAAAGAACTTCAAAGTTGTTGAAAGCATTGGGGGATATAGACCAGTTCAAAACTCATTAAAAATCATTTTCTTTGCCTCAACTGCAATCAAGAATTTGTCTGAAGATATTGTTGAAATTCCAGTAAACTGTTTTGAATTTATTAATCCAGATGTCATTGACTCAAGGGTGAACAACAACATTGTCTTATCAGGTCTATATTTATATTTAAAGTCTTACCGATTACATTTAATGTAAATGCTAAATAATTGCCTAAACTATTCAAATAGAACACTTCCATATGAATCTTGCTCTTAATTTTCGTAGAGATGTTTTTGGTTGTTTATATGGAATTGGTGATATCGAGAGTGTTGGTTCAAAATGGAAGAAGAGGGATATCCACATTCTTACTTATTAGTAAGTCACTCATCTCATTTAAGTTTTTTTTACTTTGTTATCGCCTTACCATAAAATTATTTGATCATTGATTTATGGTTTCGATGCATAGTTTGGCTAAAGCAAAAATTACCTTATGGGAAGAATTTGGGGAGAAGTTTTGTCCTTATTTGTATAACAATGATGCTGGCCCATATATAGTGATAGTGACTTCTACAACAGTGAAGGAATTTCGTGGTAATTGTTACAAATTTAGTTGTACTTACTAGCAATTTAACTCCAAGCGTTTTAAAGAAATGACATGCTTTCATCTTTAACCCAATAGGTGAGGTTAGCTTCTCCACCACCTATGCAAGAAAAATATATGTGAATCTTGATATAGATTACATAAGATCTTTGGCTCCAAAATTTTCCAACATGTCCAATGAAGTTCAAATTATAAAAAGCTCTAATGTTAACAGTCTTCCTCGTGAGGAAGAGATGTTTTTGAACCGTATGGACATTAAGGAGTTGCTGGAGGCTGAGTGGAGCTCTGAACTACATGTTCTTTTCTTATTACGCTTCTCATATAATTGGTTTACCATTTAAACATGATCATTACACTATTTCATGATATTTAATTAAAATTGCAGGAATACATTGTTACAGTGAAGAGCAAGAAAATAGAAATACATAACTATTTTGGTTGGTACTACATTTCATGCAATGTGTGCTCGAAGAAGATTGAACCAACAAATAGTATTTATCAATTCCACAATTGCAACAAAGATTGCAAATTTCCTTTGGTCAGGTAACCATTTACAAACCATTTACGAAGCACTGTGAATTAGGTTTGTATATGTTGTGAATGAATCTAACTTATTATGTAAACATAGGTACAAGATACACCTAAAAGTGACAGATAGGACTGGAGACACTACTTTTATCTTATTTAATGCGGTGGCTGAGAAACTCCTTGATACATCAGCTCACAAGTTGTTCAACAAGCTTACTACAGCTAACAATGATGTGCCTGTCCAAGTCCAAAGCCTTTGCGGGAAAGAATTTGTTTTTAAACTGAGATTAAATCACTATAATTTGAAAGAAGGTCTTGAGAATTTTACAATATCAAAGCTTTGGATTCCAGATGATAATTTGGAAGTACAATACAAACTAAGGAAAGAAGAAAAGGTATTGCAATATAGACTATGAGTTTGTAATTTACAATTACGTTTACTTTGTAATTTATTTTTCATACTGTTCTTCTTCCAGGGGAAGAACTTATCCAAAAATGAAACTGACCCAAAAGATCAGGGAACCAACGGATTGACCAAACAGATGGTAATTACATTTAATGTTTTAATATAAAAATTCAAATCATTTTAAGGATTAACATGGTTAATAAATATGTTGATAAATTTACTTTTTGAAGAACAATCAGGTATCTGTTGATGTGTTGTTGACTGACTTGGAAGATTATGAGGATGAAGTACATGTAACTAATGCTGCTAAGAGTAGAAAACGAAGAAACCTAATCATAGATGATGAGGAATTAAGCGTTCAAGACACAAATAAGGTCAAGAAGTAACGGGTTTATTGTTGGTCATAAATGACGAGGAATAAGTGTGCATCACACAAATTAGTTGAAGAAGTAGAGTTATAATTGTTGCTTCTGATCGTTTTCTATTTTTTTAGCTAAGTTTAGTTGTTTCGTCCTATTATAATTTACACTTTAGTTATGTTATTTCTTCCTTTTACCATTTTAAGTTTAGTTTAATAAGTAGCTCCATGTTGTCCGTAGTGATGATTTTCATACTTGTATGGTTTTATCCAACCTTAGACAACTTATATTATTAATCTATTTCATTGTTTGCATATGATGTTACTGCCAAAAAAATCGGATATTTTTCTTCTTCAATTATATATCCCTATATCAGTTCCCATGTTGCTCAATTCATTCCTTTGGTGCTTGCTATCTTGCCGTACGTACAGAGTTGTACTCTTTCCTCCTATTCATTTTACAGCCACCTATTATTGCAAAATTAAACGCAACTTGGGAGCTGATCAGAAGATGTATTCTACCATGTGTACACGGACAAAAGTATCAGGAAGGCGGGTTTCTTTTATTCATGAGAGTGATAGGCTTGCTATTCCCAGGCATGCCTGCTCATTGTCCTCAGGATTATGTTAACTCTACCAGGCTTGGATCATCTGATCATTTGCAAAGTATCAAAAGATTGGCATAAACTTTTGCAAGATTTAATGAAAATTTCATGGACATTATTTGTAATGCATAGTGATATTTTTAACACAGGAAACAGAAACAAATTTTAGAAATATAGGTGTTACAAGTAAACAATGCAAAGCAGCAGCAGCAGCAGATGAAAATATACTGGCTTTGGTAATACAGAATAGTTGTTGTATAACATCTCAACCCATCATGGACTGGTTCAAGGCTCAAGGCCTTGCATGTCCATTGGCAAGTTTTAAAAAATAAATGCCTAATACAGTTAGCCCTTGTAACTAGGATAAAAGATTGCAGGGTGGTTTCAGTCAAAAGAAATGCTGATCTATAATTCTTATCCACTTACTTTACAATAGGAGGCTGAGCTAATTGTTGTAGCTGATGGATGACGTGTGACATCCTCAGACGCATTGATGGTACATGTTGTGTACAAGAATAAACAAGATCAACAACTTTTTCGATAACTCCAACTTCAGGAATCTGAGAGAGAGGAAGAAGATGATATGAGAGGATCCAAGAGTTCAACATATCGATGAGGTTGCACCAGAGGCGTGGCCCATTCAAATATACTTTGCCATCCAACAGAATCTCCTGCCTGTGCTGGTATTCATCCACTAATTATTTCAAGCAAGAGGACTCCAAAGCTGTAGACGTCACTCTTTGTAGTAAGCTCATTTCTGTAAACAAACTCCGGAGCAAGATACCCATGAGTACCACCTGCCATGACTCTCCTCTCATGCATAATTTCCCATGGTACAAACTTAGACAGACCAACTCCCATTAGATGGGCGCCAAAGTCTTTGTCAAGAAGGACATTGCTTGCACAGATATCCCTATGCACAACTTGTGGCTTCATTTTGTCATGAAGAAACCTGTCACATTTGATAAAAGTAAGCAACTAAACAATATAAGCAAAAAACTGCCATCATAGAGATTAGCAAACAAACGATGTCATGCTTTTGGCCACTCTCACTTCCTCTATTTGAGGCTGATTCATTTTCGTCTTTTGTATCTGATGCAGCCTCCAGAGCCTTGCAAGTATCTTGACGCGGCCTTGCTGAATCATGGTTATGTAATGTTTCCTGCAGTTCATGAGCTGTAAGGATGAAATCTACCAATCTTCCAGCTCAACGACTAAAGATGGGAAACCAGATAAGCTAGAGGACAAAGCAGAGAAAGACGAATGGATTAATGTGGTTCGAGAAACAAGGAAAGAGCTGTCTAGACAGATCTCACTCTTGTCTCTCAGAAACATTGCAACACTAAAGCAATATGGATATCCGAAACGATATATATACATGATCATTTATCCATTAAACATTACGCAAAATTCAATTTTTCTCATTCGGTGAAACTTTGATTGTTAACCTGAACGGAAATAAGATTTAACAGAAACTTGAATTGCAGTTTCTGCTGTTTGGTCTTTTCACTCTCATGGAGAATCAAAATTGATGCTGTTTTGATATTTTTGCCTACCTTTATAACTACTATTATTCCTACTTTCTATTCATGTTTTCAATTTTTAATATAAATATATATATATATATATATATATATATATATATATATATATATATATATATATATATATATATATATAATAATAGTGTATCGATCCATCGTAATTTTACAAGTAAAATCTAAAAAAATAATAATATACATATACTTTGCCTTTTTTTTTGGGTTAAAAAAAGTTGTTTTCGATAGATTCATTCCTTAAAATATATAAATCAATATATATGCTTCCTCATCAACCAGTTCATCCAAAGGTAAAGGCTACGTTTTAATCGGATTCATCTGCACTCTCTTCGGTTCAGCAGGGTACGCGTTGTTGTTATCAGCAACAGAGCGAATTTTCAGAAACATAATGAAAAACACACATTGAAAGAGGTGATGAACGTAGTGATTTGGCAGTCGTTTTTCGCCACGTGTGCTATTCTGATTGGACTATTCGCGAGCGGCGAATAGAGATGGATGAAAAGAGAGATGAATGAGTATAAGCTTGGGATAGTTTCATATGTAATGACATTAGTGTGGAATGCATTAGCTTGGCAGATATACACAATTGGTTTACTAAGTTTGATATGAAAGTATCTGCATTATTTGCTAATGTGATTACTGCATTAAGTGTGCCACAAATTCCAGTACTTGCTCTCATTTTTTTCAATGAGAAAATGAGTGGAGTCAAAGTAATTTCAATGATTTTCGCAATTTGGGGATTTTTGTGTTTTTTTAAATTTATTTATTTTAGTTCCTAAGGTAAAAAACATCACCGTTCAACATTAACCTTCTTTCAATTCCTGAAACTTATACAAAAGTACTACAATAGATAAGACAGATAAGGATCGCCCCCAAATACTTAATATAAATTATGATCAGAAAATATATTCTCTAACCATCAATCTAATAGATAATGATATGCCGTATTTGATGTAAATCTATAGATATTTTAGCAATCAAAACAAATAAATTTTTTAACAGAGTATATATTCTAAAATTTATTCATTGACAATGTATTATTCTCATTAAATAGATACTGAAGTTCATAAGTTTCATCATGCATCATCATTTCAAATGAAAACAAAATTATATGCTTAAATAATATAAACATATAATGCATCTACAAGAAAAAATTTCCTATCACATTAATTAATCCGCGCGCGAAGCGCGGACATGTTCCCTAGTTAGTAATAAGTTGAGGCAATTACAAGTCATCTCAATAATTTATTACTAATTCATTCATATATAGCTCACTTTTAATATCTTAGTAATAATAAATAAAATAAATTACAGCAGTGGCACTAATCAGATAAATGGGGCGTCACTCTTTTCATATGCCAGTAATTATTCTAGGATATACATGTACAATTAAAATATATCTTTTCACATTCCAATCATTTAATTATTTCCTAATATTTTAATTAAGAATTAATTTAAGGAAATGCAAAAGTCATCTACATTTTTCTTAAAATGATACAATTTAATATTAAAACTAAATAATTAAATGCTTTATAACATTTTAATTTATAGTAAAGGTAAAATTGTAATTTAACATTTAACTTTTTTTGTTCCCTCTTATAATAATATATGATGATAGGTCTTAGCTTAATTGGGTTATTATGTATATTGTCTTAATAGAAATAGTTGGAGTAGGTATAAGTAAGAATTTTTTAATTAATTAAAGATTGTAACAACACTCATTCAATTACTTTTTACATAATTAAATGGTGAGACCCGTAATCTATATTATTGAAATCAAAATGAAGTACAGTCCCACTACAACAAGAGATAGAGCTAAATAAAAACAATACGAAAGTAGCTAAAAAGACAGTCAAACAGGAAAAGAAAAGATATCACCTTCTTGGAGTTTTCATATCGATTTCGCTGTCATGGCTTTAACTCTGATCAGTTGCCCATCATAATTGGGAAATCTGGGTTTTCCCAATCTCATATCGACATAAGCTTCCCTTAATGAATATTAAGTCCATATGAACTTTAAGATTACGTCGACGTATCAAGGAATGTATATAGATACTCAGAGAATGATAATGAAACCAACTAGCAAAAAGCACTAACGCTGCAAAGACCCATGCCCCAATTGCTGTACAATAGAGTTGTAATTCACTAGTTATTCCAAATGCTCGCCAAAGTTGAAAAAACCCACATGTTATTTGTATTCCTCGGAAACCCCCGCCTACGTCACCATTTAATATTTCTTGGCATACTATTGGCCAAACCACCTGGGAACTAGGCCCAATGTGAGTTGGATCACTTAGCCACACTTTATAATTAGAAAAACGAGCATCGTGGAAATACATGCCGCTCAGCCAAAGAAAGATGATTGAGAGTTGACCGAAATGTGCACTATATTCTTTTCGAGAGATCTCCTCCAAATCACTGATATGGCTACAGAAATCGTGAGCATCAGCATGTAGGTTCCAGATCCAAGTGGTAATATCAATCCCTTTAGATATTGTTCTTGACAATTGACCCGGTCTTGCCCTTTCCTCGAAAGAAGTTTTTACGGGATTCCTATTTACCAAAATTTTAACATCTGATTCCGCCGAACGAATAATCATTGAGTCCTCCTCTTTCCGGACAACACATACAAAGAGACCCGCCAACAGTCAAATAATTAGTGAACCTTAGAGATAGAGAGATATTTCTATAATTAGTTCGTTTCTCTTCTATTTTTCTATCTCCTATCTAGTTTCTTTAGTTATTTACTAGAGCAGTTATGATCTGAAAGTCGATCCGGGGCAAGTGTTTGAATTTATTATGACATCGCCTTGAGGTGCTCAACGAACGTTTTAACCTTTTAAAACCCTTTTTGGGCTTTGAATTGATCCAAAAATGACTTTTTTGGGCAACCTAGTGTATATTCATAGAAGTTATTAAACGGAGCTCTTTAATTTTTTACCTAGAAGATTTTAATAACTTTAATTCTATTCAAAATCACGCGAGTAGACATTAGACATTACTAAGAGACATACCTAGTATATATATATATATATATATTTAGTGGTTCGAAGGTTTCTTTTATTAGTTTTAATAATAATTTTGTTTAATTTAATAAAAAGAAGTCTATTTTGTACTCTATCTGTGTATCTTTTTTGACTCCTAAAAAGTAGCAGATGAAATAGAAGTGAAATAGAAGGCTTAGAGGGGAGATAATGAAATTATGTGATTGGGTCTTCCAAAAGCAAAGGAATAATCCATTTTTTCGTTAACTGATCTGATGGGTCCAACAAATAATTAATTATAACAAATATCTAAATTCTAAATAAAAAGATAAAATACTAGACTAAGATTCTAAATAAAGGATAATAAAGCTTTATAACCATAGAAAAGTTTCTAGGCATTTTTATTTTTCTTATTTTGACTTCTATGAAGTTTCGTTCTTTGCTACATCAGATAAAGATCGTTGTTTTAGACGATGCATATGTAGAACGCCTATTTGGTTCTAGTAGTTACTTTACTAGATTTTTCTTTTTTTCTTTCTATAGTGGAGATAGTCGCACATAATGACAGATCACGGTAATATTATTAAAAGCTTGTGGTATTAATGTGTTTCATTCTAATGCTCGAAAATAATATTCCAAAGCTTTCGTATGTTCTCCAATACCTGTGTGGATAAGCTCGATATTATGTTCTCCATTACTTGTGTGGATAAGCCCTATATTATAGAGTATATAACTTTGATCATAGGGATCAATTTCTAGTCGCATAACTTCATAATAATTCTGCAAAGCTTCCGCGTAATTTCCTTCGTATTGAGCCGACATCCATTACGGTCGTCATTCAATTGAAAGAATCTCCGTTCCAGAATCATACGTGAGATTTTCACCTCATATGGCTCCTCCCTAATGTGCATAACGAGAATAATACATAGTATCCAAAAAGATTCAATGATGAAAATATTCTCATTAGTGTTTTTACAAGAAATCTCTAGCCAACCTTCCTGCAAGAGATTCTTAATTAACATCAAGCCTATTGGGACTAGATAGAAATTATAAGATAACTCCCACAATTTCTTTGGTTTTAACGCCTCCTAATTCCATGAATTAGTCATTTCAATAAACATCAATGGTTATACGGGTATCTAAAAGACGAATGAGGTGGATGTTTCTTGTTTCAATCATTATTTTAGTCCCAAACCCGCTAAGAAAAGGGCTGACTTAGAACAAAGTTTTCGTGTTGTTGATTCCTAGGTGTAGAGCTTCTTCCCCTATGCTGCCTATTAGAGCTAGTAGATTAGGATTGACCCATAATACAGAACCTCTAGGCGTAACCTTTCGCTTAATACTAGATTCTATTATTGCAACATAGCATCTGAGGTTGCATTAATCGAGGGTACATGACAGAAGGAATTCTTCTATTTCCAAACTTCACCTTCAAAAAGTGTAGACTTTTTTTCTCGAATAATGTGTTTTTCTCCTTTTAAGACTGAGAGAAATGAATAAATATAAAATAAAAAAAGAATCAAATCGCACCATCTCTGTAATAGGTAAATGCCTCTTTTTCGTCGAAATTTGTCGGAATTACTTGTAATAAGATATCGGCTACAATTGAAAAGGTCTTATCAATAAAATTTCCATTTATCCGTGATCTAGGCATAGGTAGAAATCCATTCTAGAATTATTTTCATTACCTCTCATGGGAAAAATATCCCACAAAGAAAAGAATCTTATAGTACGAAATAACATAAATTTTTTTTTTTTTAAAAAAGAAGATGTGAATCCTCTATTCCAATTGTTCCTTTTGAAAGTAATAGAGAAGAAATAAGAAATATTTCAACGCGATTCGATTTCATACTAATGTTGTAGTATAGGAACTATTCCGATTTCGGTGAAGTTACAAAGTAGAAACACTCGAGAAATTTTTAATTGAATCATGACACAAATTACAAAGAAGAAAAAATATTGACTAATTATTCTATGATGAAAATAGAATAACTGCCAATTTTGTGTACATAACGGGTATACACTATACAATCGAATCTAAATTTTTGATGAATTTCTATTCTAATAGAGGGGTAGGTATTTGTTGTTGAGAACACCAAAACCGAAAAGGAATTAAAAAAAATTTCTGGTATGGAATCATAGTCTAAATAATTATAATTACAGCTATGATTTAAGAGTATCCATTAACTATAGTGTAAAAGATACAGACCATCAACTAGTTGATTCGTTCTAATTCATAGAATTAATCCGTTATAAAAATAGAAAAATATCAGAAAAATAAAGGAGCGTTGTTTTTGCAAACATGAATTGTATTTTTTTTGAACAATTTTTCGTAAAAATTGTATCTTTATCCCGGGGCCTCGAAGGAAAGAAAAATTGTTCTTTGCTTTGACTTTGATGACAAATTTTCTATTAAAATGGATTGGTCGTACCTATCCAATAATGGAATATGGATTATGACAAACTCGCTATTCACTCGGTTTTGGGTCATAATCATTATGTATGAAAGATGGCCGAGTGGTTCAAGGCGTAGCATTGGAACTGCTATGTAGGCTTTTGTTTACCGAGGGTTCGAATCCCTGTCTTTCCGTACCTTCTCTTAATTCGCCAATTTTACCAACAACAAGGACTCAAATAGCATCGGATACCATTATTCCAACAGCTAGACCCTTCTTTGATCTAAAGATATAGATTCTCAATTCCTAATTGTTGTGACGCGTAAAATAGAATACTAAAAAATAATCATAATCAAATTACTGTAAAGAGAAGAATAGACAAGGAATGAAAATAGATCATTGTCTATGATACAAAAATGGTGAAAATCTAGATCAAACTAGGATTGATCTTACTTAAAATACTTAACCTTGGGTTAGCTTACTTCGCCTAAAGGGAAGAAATCTATACATAGATTGTTCGTATGGAATGAATAGTTTTTAAGACCCAGTCTATCATATGCCATCAATTTTAAAAATTAACAGTGTTATATGTTTCCTTCTAACTAAGGTTACTTTATGAGGAATGGATTTTTCATAAAGCTTTGCATGGGTCGTTTGGATAACTTTTTTAAAAAAGGGTTATAAGATATTTTAAATTTATTTTTAGGGAAGGTCATTTATCAAACTAACAAAACAAACTGGATTGTCTTGATGGATTTTATTTTTGCTAAATAACACTATTTGAGCACTATTAATTGGTTCAATTGATGACATATGATAAACTACAAGCAATCATTTCATATAAACAAGTCATGAATATATGAATATTAAGATTAGAATATCTTTATTTAAATTTAAAAAAGAAATATTATCTATATATATATATATATATATATATATATATATTATATATATATATATATATATATATTTTATTTTTTTTTAAAAATCAAGGGCGATATTTGAGAAGTAATGTGATTTTTAAAAAAAGTTCAATTACCCTTAGGGGATCGGGGTCTTAGCAACACCCCAGGCCTTTTCATATATAGCAAAAAATCAAAATACAAAGAGGGGGACATAAACTTTACCTCCGGATCTAAGGTGGTATACTAGTTAGTCTTCCTACTAAGGATGCCTATCAAGTTCACATTTCTAGAAAGTGAAACTTAGCACTGAGTACCTAAGGAGCGGACTCCTCTTATACATCATACTAGGAAATATAAACAAGGGAGACTCTCCCCTTACAATGTAAAAGTAAAATACAACCAAGACACCTAAGAACTAAACCCAGCTAAGATAGATAAGGAAGAAAAAAACAAAAGTTAACCTACAATCCTTTAATGGGCAGCCAACCGGATTGAGATGATTCCATCATGAGAAATTGGTTTCCTTGACTTGAAAAATTCATTCAATTGAATTCACACTCAAAGGAGGACCACAAGCTCGGGGCTCGACGAAATAGAAAGTTTCAGCATGTTGAAAATGAACATCTTCAAAATGGTTGTTTGATCCTTTTCAACTTTTTTCTTCTGAAGTTATAGACTCCCATTTTCTCAAGAAGATAACTGCTTTTAACTATGGTAATAATTGTTGGAAGGTGTAGTAATATTGTACCGTATCTGATTTGTGATTATTTTTGACAGAAAGTCAGTTGTGCTATTTTCTTCTCCGAAAATGTGATGACACATGAAAAATTCTTGTTGCCTAATGAGGTTGGTAAGCTCTTGTATACACTATTGCAACTACCAGTAGAGGGTTTGAGATTGTGTGTTAACCATTTTGTGAGTAGTTCTTAATCAACTTCAAGATCAATCCTTCTATATCCATGTTGTACACACCACTCAATACCATGAATAGCTGCTAGATTTTATGCTTGATTGTTAGTACCCTCACCAACAGGAATAGAGAAAGCATATACCAATCTTCTAGTGTGAACTCTCAGAATTCCCCCTCCCCCAATTTTGGGAGGACTATTGAGGGCATTGCTATCCGTATTAAGCTTCAGAGTGTTGACATGAGGAGTACCTCACTTGACTTGACAAATTCTGACTTCCTGCTTGCAATGTTCAATAATTTTGATTATAGCATACCAAGTGTGAGGCCAATGAGTATAAGGATAAGTAGTTATGATTAAATGATTGAGATCCTTATTAATAAGAAACATGACTCTATAAGTTTAGATGGCTTTCCCCCATATTTTGCCCCACATTTATTCTTCCACAGGTTCCAACAAATAATAATGGGGCTTCTTGGAAGAGAAGTTTCTGCACATCAATTTTGGTTTCTTTTCCGCACCAGTTGCTAATAAGGTCTCTTACATACACCTGATCATGAATGATACCACAAGGAGCAGAGAAATACTTCCAGATATAGTTAGCAAAATTCCCATTAACAAAAATGTGGTTGATCTCATTATTTCCAGGTATATTACAGCAAGAAGAGTGAACTGGAGCAGCTCCAAAGGTTGCAATATTTCATTAGTTGGAAGCTTTGTTCTCAAAGCTCTCCATAAAAGAAAGGAGATCTTGAAGGGAATATGCTTGTGCCAGATGTGATTACTAAGGATGTTGCTATCCTTTTTCTGTCTGCATATTCTCCACGCTGAGTTGCATGAAAAAAATCCATTCTCATTGGGTTTCCACACTGCTTTATCACTTACACCTGGCTGAAATTGAAGTCTGAAGCTTAGATCTTGGGGATTAGGTGAGGGGGCACTTCCAGCCTTAGAAGAGTCTCATCCAGTTTCCATTTGCTTTAAATTATAATAATGGTGTGATGACGGCAACTCTGTAAGATTGGCAGCGATTGAGATATGGTGTTGAGAGGAGAGGCTAAAGACGCCATAATTGATGAGGAAGGTGTTTTGAGGATCAAGGGAAGGGTATGTGTGCCCCGTGTTGATGACTTGATCCACACTATTCTCACAGAGGCTCATAGTTCTGGATATTCGATACATCCTGGTGCAACCAAGATGTACCGCGACCTAAAGCAACACTTTTGGTGGAGTAGAATGAAGCACGACATTGTTGATTTTGTTGCCAAATGTCCAAATTGTCAACAAGTAAAGTATGAACACCAGAGGCCCGGAGGAACACTTCAGAGAATGCCCATTCCTGAATGGAAGTGGGAGAGAATCGCAATGGACTTCGTGGTTGGTATTCCAAAGACATTGGGTAAATTTGATTCCATTTGGGTAATTGTGGACAGATTAACTAAGTCCGCTCACTTCATTCCGGTCAAGGTGACCTACAATGCAGAGAAGTTAGCAAAAATATACATCTCAGAAATCGTTCGATTGCATGGAGTTCCACTTCCATCATATCAGATAGAGGTACGCAGTTTACTTCTAAGTTTTGGAGAACATTGCATGCGGAATTAGGTACTAGGTTGGACCTTAGTACTGCATTTCACCCTCAGACTGATGGTCAGTCTGAGTGAACGATTCAAGTGTTGGAGGATATGCTTCGTGCATGTGTGATAGAATTTGGTGGTCATTGGGATAACTTCTTACCCTTAGTGGAGTTTTCATACAATAATAGCTATCACTCCAGTATTGACATGGCCCCATTTGAAGCATTGTATGGGAGAAGATGTAGGTCTCCCATTGGTTGGTTTGATGCATTTGAGGTTAGAACTTGGGGTACTGATCTGTTAAGGGATTCCTTGAGGAAGGTGAAAGCTATTCAAGAAAAGCTTTTAGCGGCTCAAGGTAGACAAAAGGAATATGCGGATCGAAAGGTTAGAGACTTGGAGTTCATGGAGGGTGAACAAGTCTTGCTGAAGGTTTCACCCATGAAAGGGGTGATGCGGTTTGGAAAAAGGGGTAAGCTAAGTCCAAGGTATATTGGACCATTTGAAGTACTTAAGCGAGTAGGGGAGGTGGCTCATGAATTAGCCTTGCCTCCAGGTCTGTCCGGAGTGCATCCGGTATTTCATGTGTCCATGTTGAAAAGATACCATGGGGATGGAAACTACATCATTCGTTGGGATTCTGTTCTGCTTGATGAGAATTTGACTTATGAAGAGGAACCTGTTGCTATTTTAGATAGAGAAGTACGCAAGTTGAGGTCGAGGGAGATTGCATCCATCAAAGTTCAATGGAAGAATCGACCAGTTGAAGAGGCCACTTGGGAGAAGGAGGCTGATATGCAAGAAAAATACCCACATCTGTTTACAGATTCAGGTACTCCCTTTCACCCTTGTTTCTTTTCTTGTGATCGTTCGAGGACGAACGATGGGTAAATTGGTATCTATTGTAGCGACCAATTTAGTCGTTTTGAGCAGCAGATTTTATTTCTGGAAAAACTGGCTGATACGACGGACACCACGACGGACCGTCATGGGCATGACGGACCGTCGAGGGTGTCTCGTTCCAAAACACTTAGAATTCTGAAATTTGGGTACTGAAATCGACTCTTTAAACTTCGTGACGGAATGGCAGGACGGACCGTCACAGGCGTGACGGACCGTCACAGATACTTTAGTGGAAATTGAGTCTCTGAACTTTGCGACGACCTGCAGGACGGACCGTCGCCGGCACGACGGGCCGTCACAGGTTGCGTAATCCCAGACTGGGTCGGATTTCTTTAAATGTTTTAAGGGACGTTTTGGACTATTCCTACTATAATTATGAATTTAAGGGGTTAATATTAATAAGTCTAATTACTTGGGGGCTAAAAGAGGTAACCTTGAATTAATTAGTGAGTTATTATTGTCATCTTTTAAACTTAATTATATACTAATTAGGGTAAAAGAAAGAGGGTTTGAATAAGAAAAATAGAAAGAACAAAGAGAGAGAGAGGATCGATCGATCGAGAGAGGAGAAAAGAAGGGGAAACAAAGCCTTGGGAATTGCTTGCTTGATCACGAAATCTTCGGTGGAGGTAGGTTATGGTTTTTAAGCTATTCATAGTAAACTCTTAATAGAGAATGATATGTATTGGTAGTATTGTAAACCCTTCTATATGCTTAATTGTATGCTTGCATGATTGTGATTATGAAATTGTGATAAATTAAGCATGATGAAGCTATTGAATCCTAAATCTTTAAAGAAATCCTAATCTACTTTGTTAATGATGATGCCTTGGAATAAAAGAAGGCTTGATGAGAGAAAGTAGTAAGATTATGGGATCGGGTGCCACGTTCCGGTACCAGGATAGAAATAGAGGATCGGGTGCCACGTTCCGGTACCAGGATAGTATATGAGGATCGGAGTGTCAGGTTTCGACACCAGGATAGAATATGGATCGGGTGCCACGTTCAGGTACCAGGATAGTATATGAGGATCGGAGTGTCACGTTCCGACACCAGGATAGAATATGGATCGGGTGCCACGTTCCGGCACCAGGATAGTATATGAGGATCGGAGTGTCACGTTCCGACACCAGGATAGAATATGGATCGCGTGCCACGTTCCGGTACCAGGATAGTATATGAGGATCTGAGTGTCACGTTCCGACACCAGGATAGTAGTAGGGGATCGGAGTGTCACGTACCGACACAAGAGGAAGAAATATAATGAATCTTGATAGATGATAAATATACTCATTATAATGAACCTAATTCCCAAATGAGTATGGTATTGAGGCTTGAGTCCTCATGGATGAACGTGGTAGTACTTATTGATGATTATAGTACTTGTTGTTGCTACATGTTGAGTATAATAGTTGGTTTTATGATATTATTCGATATATGTTGTTTTCTATTTTGAGATGGCCGATGATACCTACTCAGTACTTGTGTTTGTACTGACCCCTACTTGTATGTTTCTTTCTTTGTTATTTGTGGAGTGCAGCAAACGTGCCGTCGTCTTCAACTCAACAGTAATTCTAGCCAGTCTTCGTCACACCGGATCTTCAGGGTGAGCTAATGCTTCTAGCTTGGACTGGATCTTCTTCTTCAAGTCTTGATGCCTTGAACTTCCGGCATGGACTAGCTTTTTACTTGTTTTTGCTTTCTTAGATACTCTTAGTTTAGTAATTTGAGGATAGATGTTCTTGTGATGATGACTTCCAGATTTTGGGGATAATAATAGTTATTGAATGGATTTTATTAATGAGCTTAAGTCTTCCGCATTGTATTTGGTTAATTATGTTTAAAATGTTGGGGTTTAGATTGGTTGGTTCGCTCACATAGTAGTTTAAGTGTGGGTGCCAGTCGCGGCTCGGTTTTGGGTCGTGACACCTATAAATTACAAACCTATATGCATGCTTTCTAATACAAATAAGTTTGCAAAATAAAAAAAATGATTAACATACAACTTCCCTTCCCCTTAAGCGATCCCCAAATATATTTCATATGCGAGAGCTTTAGAGTTATACAAACATTACAAAATTCCGAATAAATAAAAAAAAAATATATAGATTCAAATATATGAATTACACGAAGTAATCTCTCTTCATACCTAATCTTCAACTTAAACTTCATGTTTGAAACCTGTCAAAGCAATCAAATAGCTACACAAGTAATCACTTTTATTTAGGCAAGATGAGACACATGCAATTGTCTAACAACAAGTTATATATATAGAGGAATAGAACAATAAACTTTCGTAAATGTATGAATGTGAAACAAATACTAACCGGTTGAGCAGAAAGGGATGGTAGCACAGCCAAGTAATAGCAAAGAAGAACACCGAAATCTTAATTTGTTTAAGAGTAATAATAGTATGAGTGGTAAGAGGATGCGAGCTCTTGTGTTGAGAGAGAATGAATGAGTTTATGAAATAATGAAGGGAGGAGGTTTTATTTATATAGCAAAGAGGGGGAGAGCACATAAGAAAAATAAATATTTTTAAGGAATCAATTGTAGTACCATTTCCTTATTTTGAAGGAAGTCAAATCAGCCAAATTATTTAAATATTTTTTACCAAATATAAGAAAGTAATAAAATAAGAAGAGTAATATATATTTCTTTAAATAAAGAGGATCCAAAATCAGAAAAATATTTAAAATGCTCATTATCAAAAATAAATAAGTAATAATAAAGTTAAGAAGACAACATTCTTTTATCTTAAATAATGAAGAGCCAAACCAAATTCTTTTAACATATATAAAGAAGAAAGGAATCAGATTAGGAAGAGTAATATTATTTTCCTGAAGACAAAATTAGAATTATTTTTTAAAATTATTTTTTATCAAATATGAACAAGTAATAAATCAACCTTTATTTTACATATATTTTTACCAAATATAAATAAATAATAGAGAATTTTTTCCTTAAATAGAGAACTGAATCAGTAAATAATTCCGCAATTACCAAATGAATCTAGTAATAGATTTTTCAATTTTTTAATTCAGGTGAAAATAAACCAACCAATAAGAGTTAATAAAGCAATCACCGAATCGATTAACCTTAAATAGGGAGGAAGGATCATATAGGAGCAACATTATTAAATTATGTGGATTGATCAATAAGGGAAGAAAATGATTTCACACAATCAAGAAATAATAAAATGTCATTCACACAAATAAAAAAACTTTAAAAGGAAGGATATTAAAGGTAGAGACAATATTCAAATAATATTGTATAATAAACTGCCACAATCAAATGAATAAGAAAACGGACAAGGCGATAACCAGTTCAACATGAGTCATTGGAGAAAAGTCCAACAAATTAATTGATTATTATCAAATAACTAATTTAAGCAAATATTAAGACGTTAATCACTAGATGATTATCATCGGAGTCGCAACAAATTGAGTGAAAACAGATTATGACCCAATTAAGACAACTAAATTAGAAGTCGAAAAACGCAAACATTTTTAAGTAAGACATAGTGTGGGCAAAATTTAATCAACCCCGATATGCAAATAATAGACTAAAACGAGCAAATATTTGTAGGGTCGTAATTGCTTAGAACAAGGTTCATAACTATTATTCAAAGAAATCACAGAACCATAGATGGAATTTAGGAAAATTTTGTGAGAAAAGTAGATAGTAATTTAAACAAAAATGAACCCGAACGGATCTGTCGAGATCCACTTCAAATGAAAACTCTAGAACCTCATGTGAAGCTGATGACTGATGTGGTGGCTCGTCGCTGCTGGCCGGAGCTCTGCTGCTCCTCACCGGACTGAGCTCTGCTTGTCGCTTGTCCGATGGTCGCCTGGTGCTGGTGGTCCTGCAAAAATAAAAGAGAAAAAGAAAACAAGAAGGGGAGGGAGAAAAGAACGGGAGGAGAAAGAGAGAAGGCAGCTGCTCTTGTCCGTTTGCTGATGCTGCTCTCCACAGCGGCGGGTGTTGTTGGAGCTGCTGGCTGGCCGTTGTTGTCTTTGCAGCTGTTGCTGGTTGGTCGGAGGAGGGGAAGGGGCGGACAGAGGAGAAGAGAGGGAGAGAGAGGGGCAACTGGAGAGAGGGAGAGGAGGAAGACGAGAGGGAGAGAGAGAAAGAGAGGCGGTGGCTGGTGAGGAAGGAAGAGGAAGAAGAATAATTTAAAATTTTATGTTTTGGGTCTTTTGGTATTAAAAGGGAGATACGAAAATTTGATCTCAAATGTTGATCTAATTTGAAATGTAAGGCTAGGATTATATCTAGGAGTTATTTTTTAAGATGGATGGATGAGATTAAAAGATGAAAAATTAAAATCAAATTGGTTGGAGGATTGGAATGGCTAAAATTGCAATTAAATTGGCTAGAATTGAAATAAAAGAGTGGCTATGATTGTAATAAAATTTTAATTAGAGTGGCTAGAATTGAAAGATATTATAATAGAATAGGTTAGATTTAAATAATCTTAAGGAAAGTGTACGAATTACTATTTAATTAAAATACTACATATATTAAAATATTTTTTTATAATTGAAAATAATTTAGATTTTAAAATATTTGAAATTCATTAATAATTTAAAAATATTTTAATAATATTTACGATAGTTTTATTAAGTAAACGTACTAGAATATATAATTTTTCAAGTAAAATCGACTAAATTCTAAACTTTAACTAAATTTTAAAATACATATTTAGTAGAATAGTATTCCTAAAAATTGTTAAAGGTCGGTCAAAATTGGTTGTCAAAAATACGATATTGATATTTTTTATCGGAACGCGATTAGTTTCTTGACATGCATTATTAGTTTTATCCTAGGACAGTTGGTGCCCTTTAAAATATCCAATAAGTTAACTAAATTAACTTAAATACATTATCGATCTTCCACATGGCATAGAAAGTTAGTTTAAACTCTTGTGTGACCATGCGTCTCTTATAATAAATTTCAGAGATGTGTTGAAAACACCCATCAACTTGATAAGAATTATTAGTTTCTTCCTATAACAATTGATAGCATTAACAACACATGCCTCTGCTTAATTAACTAAACTTTAGTATACCCCAATCTTACAAGATGGGATAAATAAGTACGACACCCATCACACCTTTTTCATATAATATTTTCACCTGAAATAATATATCTAAACTAAGATCCAAAAGTTTTAAGAAGACAATCATGTTATCGTAGTTCTTATAGTAAATATTAATTATTATTAATATAAATAGTTAGAGCAGGTGTAAGTAAGAATTTTGTTATAAATTAGAGAAGGTAAAAATATTGAACTAATTCTTGGCCCCTTAAGACTGAAGACTATAACAACACTCCTTCAATTACTTTTTACATAATTGAACGGTGAGACCCATAAACTATAGTACTAAAATCAAAATGAATTATAGGCCCAATCCAAAAACAGATAGGGATAAAGAAAGACAATATAAAAGTAGCTAAAAATACAGCAAAACCTAAAAGGCAGTCAAACTGGAAAGGAAAAGTATCATCTTCGCAATATTTTCATATCAATTCGCCGCCGTGGCTTGATATTTGATCAGTCGCCTACCATAATTGTGAAATCTCAACTTTTCCTGTCTCATATCAACATAAGCTCCATTTTGTGAAGCTCCACTTCGTATGAACTTCCAGATCACGTCGACTGTGACATTTTGTCGGCATCTTCTTAAATCTATTTGTAAAGCTGTGAGATGCTAGAAAGAAAAGCTTCTTATGAGGTAGGTTTACTTTCTTCATCCATACTTATATTAAGGCCAAGGGATATATTTATAGCAATAAATATATTTTAAGCTCTGTTATCTTGTATAAATTTCACATTATTCAAAGATTTCATAGATCCTTGCATATTAATCGCAGATTAGTAGTGAAAACAAATTTCAATCTTATGATGTTGTTATGTTATTATTTTAATAACTATATGTGAGCTATAAATCATTTTCTCGAGTCTAATGTTTAATGGGTTAAATTACATAGTCTCCATTCAAATCTTAGATCTTTGAATTGAAAAATTTACTCAATTTTCCTTATTTTACATATGTGATTTATAGGACAGACAAACCTTGTAGAGAGATGGAGAGAGCAATGGGATCATATATCAAATACACTAGTAACAACCTTCAAGTTCTGATTACGTACTTTTTTAAAGCATTTATGCTCCCACCAGGTACGTGATACTGCTAACCAACAAAAATATAGCTTCAGAAATCAAAAGTTTTCTACTACTTTATCTTATTTGTGATCTCCTCCAGGATTCTTATCGACACTTGTATATCTAATTGTTATTTGGTACTTGTGAACTATGAAAATTTAATTAGAATTCGTAGAGTCTATCTGCTTGATTCTTATGTATAGAGTGTTATATTTTTTCGAACTTATTATATTTTTGGCTACTATTAGGATTTCTGTCCCAATTTGTCATAATACAAAGGCATTTCATGCGACATTTGAAAATTCTAAAAACACGATGCAAAATTTCAAAATTGAGCACACAACAAAGATGACATATTTTATATTGATCAGGCTAATGTCAACCTATCATGTCGATAAGCATTCCACTATGGCCTCACCACTATAGTGCCTCCACTACAATTATAGTGGATTGTGTGAAATCATACAACTATTAATGTGATTAACTTTATTTTCCTCGCCATCTGGAAGAACAAAAAAGATATGGACTTTTTCAAGAACCCCTATGTAGGCACCCAGGGCATGAGAGCAATAGAGGGGAGAGATTACAAGAAGAAAGGTGAAAACCAAGGAATTCCAATCCTTGTTCGTCACATTTTTCTCTCTTGGAGCCAAAATCTCATAGTAATGGTTCAATAATAGAAGCTTGGCGCCTAGGTAGACTATTTTTTTTTGTTTAAGATAAGAAGTTAAGCCCACATTTACCTACATCATATATTGTGTATGTTCAGTGCTCGCATGCATAGAATTTTGTGCTTTGAGTTGGACGGTTAGGCTTCTGACTACGGTGGTTCGGTCAATAATGACAATTAGGAATTTGAGGTTGTTGTATGTGATTGTGTGTTGTCTTAGGAAGGTAAGTTATGGGTGAAGACTGTAGGATGATTAGGGAGTGTTTAGAAGGTTACCTTTAGTAGGTGATAATTATCAGTTTTCCAAGTTATGTCTGTATGTATATGTATAATATCACTTGCGCAATGCATGTAATAGAAAACATAAGAAAGAATGTAAAAATGACATTATGTTGATAATTCTATGCAATTACTCAATTGACTTTACTTGTGGTTTCAATTGTTATGAGTAATCTCCTACTGTGAACCAGTGATAACCATCTTCGATAATTGAGCGAATAGTAATGGTTGGTAAAGCACTTTAAAGACGGCAAAATTTCTCCGACATGACTTCTCTTCCACCATTGTATTTTATAACCATGTCATATGAATCTCTTTTAGATTGACATCATAAGCTTCACTAGAGACCTTTGGCACCCCTATGCTTCATTTATAGACCGGGCATCTAGGGGGATTTTCACTCCTATGCGGATACCTTACGCACCTGACCTGAAAGAAAGGATGAGCCATCACCAAAGGACTCCAATTGAACTACTAAATATGGTTATAGGAAATACTAGTATGTTTGGTTGCTCTTCTTATCTTGAAAACCTATCATAACGGCCTATACAACTAGTAAATATTGTCCTCTTTGGGCTTACACTTGCACTAATTTCAAAATGTATCACTAATTGGTAGTGCATTCTTACATATCTATCCAATATCTCTCCTATATTTTACTGATGTTGGACTTATAATCTTAAACTGAGGTGTCGCATGAACCCCATCTATATGGACTAAACGTCATTGATGAGATTTTCCCCACCATATGGGATTCACCTACACTTATAACTAAGGTTTTCCCATCTTATCAGTTGCATAAACACATGAGTGGATATACTACCATTAGTAACACCTCTACCCACTAGTGATATTGTCCAGTTTGTGATTAGACCCGAACGATTTTAACATGTTTTCCTTATTGATAAGGCATGATTACTTATAAAACCAAAGTCTGTCTAATGTTTTGCCTATGTGGGACTTATATTATTAAGGTGAGGTGTCACATACACCTCTATATAGACTTAGAAATCCTCACAGAGGTTTGCCTCACCGTATAGAATTTTCCTAGACTTATTATTTGGGTTTTTCAAGCCTTACCAAGATTTTCCTAAACTCAATCAAATTTTGACCCATATCAACAATGATAAACAAGAGCGGCTCTGATTTTTAAGTTGAGGCATGGTACCTACAACCACGGATGATCCGGGATTAACCCTTGACATATCAAATATAACATATACACTATTGTAAAATCGAAATATATGCTTAATAAAGATTTCAATAAACTTTGTTATACTATATTACTAGTCTGAAAAAATCTTTATTATTTAATAATGGAAATATAAGTCTTCAAGGACATGGCTCTCAAATACCTAAATATAAAGACAACATAAAAAAGTTGACAGTCTTAAACAACAGAGTTTCTAAATAAGAAGGGCTAACTAAAAGCTATCTGGGAGTGTTGCAACCTTACTCGCTACGATAATATCAGAATCTACATCATAAAAGGATGCACTATAGAGAAATATATGGATCAATATGCTGAATGGACAACGAAAGTAAAGGAGAGCACTAGCTAAATCATTCAAAGAATCATGAACCGATAGTAAAAGAATATTTCCAAGATCAAACATATGTTCTTGGGAATCTTATTTCACTACCTTGTTCATAATTCTTTAAATGATTTAGCTAAGATCTCTGTTTACTTACTCAGTACATTTCACGAGTAACATATATATTTTTATGTGTTTCATATTTTAATAATGTTGATTATCATATTCACACTTAAATTCGTGGTGACTGAGGGTGAAACACTCTCAGTTGTCTTTTTGTGAGCCCTTCTTATTTGGGGACTTCATTGTTTTTAAGATTTACAACTATTTTTCTTATGTTGTCTTTGTTTTGAGGTAGTTGGGGTTATGTCCCGATAGACTTATATTTTCTTTCTAAAGTAGTTAATGATTTATTTAGACAATAGTAATGTAGTATCATGGCGTTTATTGAATGGTTTATGAAGCATATGTTTTAGTTTTCGATATAGTGCATATAATATGCCTGATATGTTAAGGGATAACTCGGTATCATTCATAGTCTGAGGTACAATGTCTTAACTAGGGTATAGAATAGGGTCATAATAAATCATAATAAACATGGTATTAGAGTCACCTTTGTGTTAGCCTTGTTGATGTGGGCCAAAGTTCAACTAAATTTAGGAAAATCCCAGTAAGACGGGCTAAACCTAAGTGCATAATCAAGGTAAATCACATGAGATGGAGGAAAACCTAAGCAAGGATGCTGATTTCCCAGAGGGGTATATGTGACATCCAAACTTAATATTATTGTCCCACATAAATAACATACGAGAGATGTTGGATTAATAAGTAAGTACTCATTTTTAATTAGTGACACATTTTCAATCTGTGCGGGCCTGAGCTCATAACAAAAAAAATCACTAGCGGGCTCGACCATTACACTCGCTTTGAAAAAAATCCTATCCGCCAGATTTTGTTCAACCTTTAGTGGTTAGTTATGTCGATAAATATCTCATAGGGTTAGTCTAGTTTGTCAACTATGTCCATTAAATTACCTTCAACATGAGAAGTATGAAGTGGAACTCTAAACACATACTAGGGGTGTACAATAGATTTGTTGAAGTGAGTATTTAAACCCTTATTTACTTGCATGATACCTTGTGCAGTATTGTAGTTTTTTTGCATATTCCTTTAGGAACAGAGTTGGGCAATTAAGATCGTTGCTACGGTGGTTAGGATGATGATGACCATTAGTTATTTTAGTTTATCGCATGTTGTGAGAGATTGTTGGTTTGATCTGGATACCACATCAGTACAAGAATACAAACGGATGTCTCGTACCACACATGGTGTGAATACTAACACTGGTTGGATTTGGTACCACACCTATACACTAATATTTTTAATGTGAATTTCATGAGAGGGACAAACATTTATGTGTTGATTCCATGAATTAATCGAGTTTACCTATCATAATATTATCGATACATGTCGTTCCATGAGTGGTTGGTATTTTTATTTAAATGTTGTGATGTTCTTTTATAAATCATGACTGGATGTTAATTATTGTAAATGGTGTCTTAGTAATGATTTACTTGTCCAGGTCACTTGAAAGGTGAGTTGTATATAGTTATGAGTTTGAATGTGATCATGTGGTACATGTTTATCTGGGTGAGGATTGGATGTTTGAGATAAGTTATACTTGTGATTCTGATTGTAGGTTTTTCTTTTACTAAGTTTTGGTTAATAGGTCAAGTTGATGATCGGGGTCTGGTGTATAGTTTAAATATTGGGATTGGTTATGGTTATTTTGTGTTAAGGACATATCTGATAAAGGGGATTGGGTTATGGACCAAGGTGGTGGCATGAGAACTTGAGGGGGATTAGTAGGTTGGTTAACAGAGTTGGAAGTGGTTAGGGTCTTCCTTACATATGAAATGTTTTAAATCAAGTTAAGGGCGTTTTCATAATTAAACTGGATGTTAGATTATGTTTTATTAATTTCCGCAGTGACATTATTGAAATTGGATTTTAAGGGTTCTCATATCTAGGTGTTAGAGTAGGTGTCTACACGACAAGATGGGTTTGAACGTGACACAAATATGACCAATAATATTGTTTTTTCTAGAAGAGCTAACACTACATATCTGATTCTATTATTTGAGTTCTTTTTTTATCTTTAGTAATATTTCTTTCTTCTAAATTTAATTGTCTGTATACTCCATGATATTTAATCTCTCAAACCATATTTCTTTTGAGTTATTCTTGTATTCCTCTTGCAATAGATTTTTTTTTCTATTGAATCTTTTTATAAAGATGGTTTCTAATCTCCACCTTAGTCTATACATAGATTATTCGTATGGAATGAATAGTTTTTAAGACCCAGTTTATCATATGCCATCAATTTTAAATATTAACAGTGTTATATGTTTCCTTCTAAAGAAGGTTACTTTATGAGTAATGGATTTTTCATAAAGGTTTGCATGGGTCGTTTGGATAACTTTTTTTTAAAAAGATTTATAAGATTTTTTAAATTTATTTTTAGGGAAGATCATTTATCAAACTAACAAAACAAACTGGATTGTCTTGATGGATTTTATTTTTGCTAAATAACACTATTTGAGCACTGTTAATTGGTGCAATTGATGACATATGATAAACTAATAGTAATCATTTCATATAAACAAGTCATGAATATATGAATATTAAGATTAGAATATCTTTTTTTGAAAGTTAAAAAAGAAATATTATATATATATATATATTTTAAAAATCAAGAGCGATATTTGAGAAGTAATGTGATTTTTTTAAAAGTTTAATGATCCTTAGGGGATCGGGGGATTAGCAACACCCCAGGCCTTATCATACATAGCAAAAAAGCAAAATACAAAGAGGGGGACATAAACTTTACCTCCGGATCTAAGGTGGTACACTAGTTAGTCTTCGTACTAAGGATGCCTATCAAGTTCCCATTTCTAAAAGTGAAACTTAGCACTGAGTACCTAAGGAGCAGACTCCTCTCATACATCATACTAGGAAACATAAACAAGGGAGACTCTCCCCTTATAAAGTAAAAGGAGAATACAACCAAGACACCTAAGAACTAAACCTAACTAAGAATAGATAAGGAAGAAAAGAACAAAGGTTAACCTGCAATCCTTCAATGGGCAGCCAACTGGATTGAGTTGATGCCATCATGAGAACTGGATTTCCTTTACTTGACAGATTCATTCAATTGAACCCACACTCAAAGGAGGACCACAAGCTCGGGGCTCGACGAAACAGAAAGCTTCAGCATGTTGAAAATGAACATCTTCAAGGTGGTTGTTTGATCCTTTTCAAGTTTTTTCTTTTGAAGTTATAGACTCCCATTTTCTCAAGAACATAACTGCTTTTAACTATGGTAATTACTGTTTTAAGGTGTAGTAATGTTGTACCGTATCTGATTTGTGATTGTTTTTTCATAGAAAGTAAGCTGTGCTGTTTTCTTCTCCGAAAATGTGATGACAGATGAAAAATTCATGTTGCCTAATGAGGTTGGTAAGCTCTTGTATACACTGTTGCAACTACCAGTGGGGGTTCTGATATTGTGTGTTAACTATTTTGTGAGTTGTTCTTAATCAACTTCAAGATCAATCCTTCTATATCCATGATGTACACACCACTCAATACCATGAATAGCTGCTAGAGTCTATGCTTGATTGTTAGTACCCTCACCTAAATGAATAGAGAAAACATACACCAATTTCCAGTGTGAACTCTTAGAATTCCCCCTCCTCCAATTTTGGGAGGATTATTGAGGGCACTGCTATCCGTATTAAGCTTCAGAGTGTTGACATGAGGAGTACCCCACTTGACTTGACAAATTCTGACTTCCTGCTTTCAATGTTCAATAATTTTGATTATAGCATGCCAAGTGTGAGGCCAATGAGTATAAGGATAAGCAGTTATGATTAAATGATTGACATCCTTATTAATAAGAAACATGACTATAAGTGCTAGATGGCTTTCCCCCATATTTTCCCCCACATTTAGTCTTCCATAGGTTCCAACAAATAATAATGGGGCTTCTTGGAAGAGAAGTTTCTGCACTTCATTTTTTGTTTCTTTTCCCCACCAGTTGTTAATAAGGTCTCTTAGATACACCTGATCATGAATGATACCACAAGGAGCAGAGAAATACTTCCAGATATAGTTAGCGAAATTCCCATTAACAAAAATGTGGTTAATCTCATCACTTCCAGGTATATTACAATAAGAACAATTCTAAAACAGCTCTAAAGGTTGCAATATTTCATTAGTTGGAAGCTTGGTTCTCAAAGCTCTCCATAAAAGAAAGGATATCTTGAAGGGAATATGCTTGTGACAGATGTGATTACTAAGGATGTTGCTATCCTTTTTCTGTCTGCATATTCTCCAGGCTGAGTTGCCTTAAAAAATTCCATTCTCATTGGGTTTCCACACTACTGTATCACTTACCCCTGGCTGAAATTGAAGTCTGAAGCTTAGATCTTGGGATTAGGTGAGGGGCACTTTCAGCCTTAGAAGAATCTCATTCCAGTTTCCACTTGTTTTAAAGGAAGACATTTGTTGTGCTAATTTCCCTTCGTCCAACCAGTCATCCCACCAAAATAAAACTGTTACCAGAATGAACTCTCCAAGTAATATGAGGTTCAATGAGACTTTTGTTTTCCATCATATACTTCCAAACAAGAGACTGTCCAGTACCCCATTTTTTAGCAATTTGATTGGCCCGTTGACAATTTTTTGTTCTAAAAACTAACTTCAAAGAGAAGTCTTGGTTCTAAAGGTCCACCATTTCTTAAATTGCATTGCAGTACCAATATCCTCCAGTTTCCTAACCCCAATGCCTTTTTCCTCACAAGGGAAGCTTAGAGTTTTCCAAGACGCCCAATGATACTTCTTTTTCTTCTTATCCAAGCCCCAAAAGAAATCATCTATAACTCTCTTAATATAATTAAGAGTAGTTTTGGTAGGTGAAATTGAAGCCATGGCGTGAATAGGGATAGATTGAAGCACATGCTTGATCAAGGTGACTCTTCCCCCAAAACTCAATATCCTTGATTTCCAACCAATAATTCTTTTTACCACTTTTGCCACTAGGTCTGAGTAATAAATTATTCTCTGTCCTCCTAAGAAAAGAGGGCAACTGGGAAAAACCATGATCTCATTTATCATGTTCCTAGTTTCTGGAACAAAATTAGTGGGGAGCATGAAATGACTGTTTTTGTTAGGATCAAATTCACACACACACACTAGATGAATGAAGAACACAAGAACTTTCAAGAGAAAGAGATGAGAGATTTAGAGAGAGAAAGAGAAAACCCAATATTTCGTGGTAACACCCCATGAGTAAACTTCCACGGCGCTGAGGTATATTTATATTAATAAATCAGAGTATTTTTTGTTACAGAGAATAAATAGAGAATAAATAGGAAAACCTAAAATAGAGAATAAATAGGAAAGTCTAAAATTAATCAGGCTCCACTACCTAACAATTCTCCTACTTGGAGACTGACTCAGTCATCCAAAAAATACTTTCTCAAAAAGAAAATCTCTTCATCATCAACATCTTTACCGCACCGCAACATCTGTAGCAACAACTACAGAAGACCAACCGAGGTTTTACATAACCTCAGTTTCCCAACATCAACACATTTCGTCAACATGTCTGCCGTGTTCTTTGCACCCTCTATCTTCTCCAAGCCCATATCACCATCCTCCACTGCCCTGCGAGTGAAATGGTATCGCCTTCTTATGTGCTTTGTCTTCGAATGATAGGCTGGATTTTTCACCAACTGTATGACATTCTGGCTATCTGAGTAAAGAATCTTCTCGCTCTGCTTCTTGCCTAATTCCTCAAGATAATCTGCCAGCCATATTATCTCTTTCCCAGCTTCAGCTATTGCCACATACTCAGCTTCAGTAGGTGAAAGAGAATCACACTTCTGAAGTCTGGACATCTAACTCACTGTTGTTCCACCTATGGTGTAAATGTACCCAGATGTACTCTTGCTCGAGTCAACATCCCCACCAAGATCAGCATCCACAAAACCCTGTAGAGTCACCTTGCCTTTGCCAAAACAAAGTGAAGTACTGGATGTACCTCTCAGATATCTTAGAAGCCACTTCATAGCTTCCCAATGCTCTTTCCCAGGGTTCGCCATGTACCTGCTAACAACTCCCACTGCATGTGCTATATCAGGTCTAGTGCAGACCATAGCATATATCAAACTACCAACTGCTGAAGCATATGGAACAAGTGCCATGTGATCACGCTCCTCGGCATTCTTGGGTGATTGCTCCTTTGACAATTTAAAGTGATTTGCCAATGGAGTAGTCCTGGGTTTAGCATCATTAACCCTGAACCTGCTCAGCACCTTCTCAATGTACAACTCTTGAGATAGATTTAAAGTGCCAGCAGATCTATCCCGAGAAATCTTCATCCCAAAAATCTGTTTTGCTGGACCCAAATCTTTTATCTCAAATGTTGCAGACAACCGTGTCTCCATATTGTTAATATCCCTCATACTAGATCCTGCAATCAACATATCATCCACATACAAGAGTAGAAATACAAATGAATCAGTGTATTTCTTGAAGTAACAACAAGGATCCTTTTCATCTTTGTAGAATCCACTCTTGGTCATGAAGGAGTCAAACTTCTTGTACCACTACCTTTGTGCTTGCTTTAGTCCATACAAGGTCTTGGTGAGCTTGCACACCATGTGTTCCTTGCCTGGAACCACAAATCCTTCCGGTTGCTGCATATAGATCTCTTTGTCCAGATCTCCATGTAAAAACGTTGTTTTTACATCCATTTACTCTAGATGCAAATTCTCCGATGCAATAACACTCAACAGAATTCGAATAGAGGTTAACTTCACACCAGGAGAGAATACTTCAGCATAATCAATACCTTTCCTTTGTGAATATCCTTTAACCACTAAACGAGCCTTGAACCTTCTTTTGCCATCTGGTTCAGTCTTGATTCTGAACACCCACTTGTTCAGCAAAGCTCTCTTCCCTGCAGGTAGCTTAGTCAACACCCATGTGTCGTTCTTCTCAAGTGACCTCATCTCATCATCCATGGTTTGCTCCCACTTGATCGAATCCTCCACCTGTAAGGCTTCATCAAAAAACTCTGGTTCCCTCTCATCAGTCAGCAATTTATAGTATAATGAATGTGAATACCTATCTGGTGCCCTGATGGATATGGATGATCTCCTTAACACCTGCTCAGGTGTAACTTGCTCCACTTCAGATTCTTCAGTAGGATTTGGCCTAGTATCTGCTTCGACATCTCTGGGGTTACTCTTCTCCAACTCAACCTCAACTCCCACTTGCTTTGTAATCTCTAGAACCTTCTGCTCTCTGTCCTTCTTCAGGACAGACTCAACAAATGTCACGTCACAATGTCTTAGGAGTTTTCTGTTCTTGTCATCCCAAAACCTATAACCATACAAATCAGAACCATAGACTATGAAGTAGAACTTCACAACCTTGGCATTAAGCTTGTCTCTCTTTTCTGGATCAGCATGAACATAAGCAGTGCAACCAAAAGTCCTCAAGTGTGAGTACTTGAGTTCTTTTCCTGTCCAAAGCTCCTCTGGAATCTTGAACCCTAAAGGAACTGATGGTCCACTGTTGATCAAGTATGCAGCTGTTCTCACAACATCCGCCCAAAGTGTTTTGGGCAGCCAAAAGTGTATCCTCATACTCCTTGCACACTCATTGAATGTTCTGTTCATCCTCTAAGCAATTCCATTTTGCCTTGCCTTCAACAGGAATTGTTCTCATCAATCTGATTCCCTTAGCTGCACAGAATGCCTTGAAATCTTATTTGTCATACTCTCCTCCATTGTCAGACCTTAGGCATTTGACTTTCAAACCGGTCTGATTCTCAACTTCAGCTTTCCACTTCTTGAAAGTTGCAAACACATCTGACTTATGCTTCAAGAAGTAAACCCATACCTTCCTGCTGAAATCATCAATGAAGGTAACATAGAACCTGGATCCTCCAAGTGATGATACTGGAGATGTTCCCCAAACATCTATATGGACCATTTCCAACCGCACTTTCTTTGGCTCTCTAGGAATCTTTGTGAAGCTTACTCTTTTCTGTTTGCCCATAACACAGGTCTCGCAAAGACCCAGATCAACAGACATCAGACCCTCTAATGCTCCTTTTGCAACAAGCATCTTCATACCTTTAGTACTCATCTGTCCAAGTCTGTTGTGCCACATACATGAACCGGAAGCACCTTCAGCAAGAGCAGCCATGTTTATACACCCTGCAGTGGTGTACAAGGTTCCAGATTTGGTGCCACAAGCTACTACCATAGCACCTTTCACAATCTTCCACGAACCTTTCCCAAACTCTGCTGCATATCCCGTGCTATCCAACTGACCAACAGAGATCAGATTTTTCTTGATCCTAGGAATATATCTGACATCCTCCAATGTCCACTGGTTTCCCAAGGTGGTCTTTATGCAAACATCCCCCTTTCCTTCAATCTCTAAGGATTTATTGTCAGCAAGATATACTTTTCCAAAATTTCCAGATTTGAAAATTTGAAACCACTCCTTGCTTGGAGACGAAAGGAAAGATGCACCAGAATCCAAAATCCATGATTCAACCGGGCTGTTCACACAAAGGATTAGAGCATCCCCAATGTCCTCTGCTGAATTTACAGAATCATTGTCATCTCCAAATTTCCGATTCTGTTTCTTCTATGGCTTTGTATAGTTCGTCCGAAAGTGCCCTTTTTCTCCACAGTTCTAACAAGACACGTTTGATCTGTTTAGGGATTTTCCTCGATTCTTTGATTTTGATCGACCATGTTAATTTTATCCTTTCTTCTTACTTCTCCCCTTTCGATCAACGTTGAGAGCACTGCCCGATGAATCTCCCACATCTCATATGCATTAACCGACATCCTACCTTGCTCTAGGCTCAAGAACTCATCCCTTTTCCTATCCCTCAAAGTTCGGGGGATATACTTCTCCATAAACAAGCTAGAGAATGAGGCCCAAGTCATAGGTTGTGCCTCTGTTGGTTGACACTCAACATGTGACCGCCACCACATTTTGGCGTTCCCTTGAAACTGATAACTCACGAACTCAACACCAAACCGTTCTACTATACCCATCTTGTGTAGTAGCTCATGACAGTCAACCAGAAAATCGTAAGCATCCTCAGATTCCGCACCCTTGAAGACTGGAGGTTTCAATTTCAAGAACTTACTGAAAAGTTCATGCTGATCATTTGTCATTATAGGCCCAGTAGTCAGACGTGGAAACGTGCCTATGTCCAATGAGGCATCTATACGAGGAGCCCCAACAGCAGCATGTCGTACCTCTGAAACCGGAGGTGTTGGTGCAGAAAACACTGGAGGTGCCTGACCCTGATCAGATAACCCGCTAAGATAATCAAGAACCTGATTGATCATTTCTGGGGTAGGTTGGGGTGGCAATTCCTCATTTTGCACTTGTTCATTCTCCCCTTCCTTACCCTCTCTTACCACTTCCTCAGTCGGTGGAGGAGTCACCGCCCTAACATCAGATGGACTAGGTGCTCGTCCTCTTCCTCTAGAGGACGTCCTCCCACGACCTCTACCACGGCCTCTTGCCACTGTTCTTCCTCGAGCCACAGCCCCAGTGGCTGGCTCAGATGTTTCTTGTCTGGCCGGTGTTGGTGCAGTCGTTGCTCTAGTTCTAACCATCTGCGAAAAGAGTGAAGATGGTCAGATACCAATTTGTATCACCTAGATACCAATTGGATTCAAGTAATAGCACGAAAGAAGAAAGAAAGAGTGGAATTTTCCTTAAGTTTATAGCCTCCCAAAGAAAAGTAAAGGCGTCCCCCTACCGTTCCTTAAGACTCTACTAGACTCGTTCTTGTGTGATGAGACCAACGAACCTAATGCTCTGATACCAAGTTTGTCACGACCCAAAACCGAGCCGCGACTGGCACCCACATTGACCCTCCTATGTGAGCGAACCAACCAATCTAACCCTTATCATTTTAACATAAATCAACAGAAAGTAATGCGGAAGACTTAAACTCATAAATAAAAACCAATTCAATAACTATTATTCCCCAAAATCTGGAAGTCATCATCACAAGAACATCTATGATCAAATTACCAACTAAAAAGTGTCTAAGAAGCTAAAAAATACATACGAAGCTAGTCCATGCCGGAAGTTCAAGGCATCAAGACTTGAAGAAGAAGATCCAGTCCAAGCTAGAAGCATTAGCTCACCCTGAATTTCCAATGTAGTAAAGACTGGCTTGAATTACTGTTGAGTCGAAGACGACGGCACGTTTGCTGCCTTCCACAAATAACAAAGAAGAAAACATAAAAGTAGGGGTCAGTACAAAACACGGGTACTGAGTAGATATCATCGGCCAACTCAAAATAGAAAACAATATATACCAAGTAATATCATAAAATCAACTATGATACTCAACATGTAGCAATAACAAGTACTATATCATTAACAATTACCGTCAAGTTCACACATGAGGACTCAAACCTCAATACCATACTCATTTGGGAATTATGTTCATTAGATTGAGTATATTAACATCTTTCAAGATTTCCTTATCTTTAGTTCTCTTGTGTCGGTACGTGACACTCCGCTCCCTCATATTCATTAATCCTCTTGTGTCGGTACGTGACACTTCGATCCCCTACTACTATGTGTCGGAACGTGACACTCCGATCCCCTAAATCTACGTGTCGGTTTGTGACACCCGATCCCCTAAATCTATGTGTCGGTTTGTGACACCCGATCCCCTAAATCTACGTGTCGGCTCGTGACACCCGGTCCCCCTAATACTACGTGTCGGTTCGTGACACCCGGTCCCCCTAATACTACGTGTCGGTTCGTGACTCCCGATCCCTTAATTCTATGTGTCGGAACGTGACACTCCGATCCCCTAATCTCATTCTATCAATTCATCAAGCCTCCTCTTACACCAAGGCAATATCGTTCTCATTACTTTAGTTTATCAAGCCTTCTCTCATACCAAGGAATTATCATTAACAAAGAGATTAGGGTTTTGCAAGATTTGGGATTCAATAACTTCATCATGCTTATATAATCACAATCATGCAAGCATACAATTAAGCACATAGCAGGGTTTACAATACTATCAATACATATCATTCACTATTAAGAGTTTATTACAAATATCGTAAAAGAAACCATAACCTACCTCCACCGAAGACTAGTGATCAAGCAAGAATTTCCCAAAGCCTTGTGTTTTCCTCTTCTCCCTCGTTCGATCCTCTCTCTCTCTCTTGTTCTTTCTATTTTCTTTATTCAAACCTCTTTATTTTACCCTAATTAACATATAATTAAGAATGAAAGATGGCAATAATAACCCACAATTAATTTTAAGGTCACCTCTTTTAACCCCCAAGAATTTGAGTTATTAATATAAACCCACGAAATATATAATTATAGCAGGAATAGTCCAAAACGCCCCTTTAAAACTTAACAGAAATCCGACTCCTCCTGGGATTACGCAACCTGTGACGGCCCGTCGTGCCTGCGACGGTCCGTCATACAGGTTCGTCAGGGACTCAATTTGTTTAAAGAGTCTATGATGGCCCGTCGTGCCTACGACGGTCCGTCCTGCACTTCCGTCACGACATTCAGAGAATCGTTCCCTATACCAACTTTTCAAGAGTTGAAGTGTTTTGCAACGAGAGCTCACGACGGTTCGTCGTACCTGTGACGATCCGTCCTGCAGGTCCGTCACAGAGTTCAGAGAGTCGATTTCAGTACACAATTTCAGAATTCCTAAGTGTTTTGGAACGAGACACCCTCGACGGTCCGTCGCGCCCATGACGGTCCGTCGTGGGGTCCGTCATTTCAGCCAGTTTTCTAGAAATAAAATCTGCTTCTCAAAACGACTAAACAGGTTGTTACAGTTACAGAGAATAAATAGAGAATAAATAGGAAAGCCTAAAATAGAGAATAAATAGGAAAGCCTAAAATTAATCAGGCTCCACTACCTAACACTTTTCCTTGATAATACACTGGTCAGAAACAACATCATAAGTGCTAAGACTCTTCATAATGAGTTGCAAAGACCTTCAATTAATGTGATTTGAGAATTGAATATCAAGGAGTTTATAAAGATAAATAAAATTGAGTGGAGAGAAAATACTGATCTTGCCAAACAAATCCAAGATGATCGAGAAATTCGTAATTAATTAGAAACAAAATCTGAAGTTATTATAACTCATTCACCTGAACACATCCATGGAAGACTCATTAATATGAAAGATATTTCCAATGCTCCATTTCCTGTACATAACTATTTTGAACAGTTGGAGCTTTGCGTTAAAGCATAAGTCAACAATGATAACAATTCAACTCATAATCAAAATAAAAAACAACACAAAGAACTGTCTATTACCCCTCCGCCCCCCTCTTACTGATATAGTATAAATTTATTGTCCATTACGTGACTATGTGGCATGTAAAGTGTAGTTCAAAAATAATAATAATTGTAAATCACCTTTGATAATATTGTTTTTTAAAACTAAAAAAATTATATAGTTTATTAGCATCTAAATAAATAAATTTCATCGATGCAAGAGTATTATAGTATTTCATTACCTCCATCGCAACGGAATTTCTTCTGCATAATTATTTTGTATTGGAAAGAAGATGGTAGATTGACGGTAATTATTAATTATTAATTTTGAATTTATAATTTATTAGTAATTTTATGTGATTTAATAATGATTTGATTGTAATAGTGGTGGAGATGAAATTATAATAATGG
This sequence comes from Solanum peruvianum, assembly GCA_027705065.1. Classification (NCBI taxonomy): domain Eukaryota; kingdom Viridiplantae; phylum Streptophyta; class Magnoliopsida; order Solanales; family Solanaceae; genus Solanum; species Solanum peruvianum. The sequence goes on from JAKWJD010001763.1 coordinate 8,312,103, forward strand.
TGTGATGACGGCAACTCTGTAAGATTGGCAGCGATTGAGGCCAAGTCAGCGACCTACAGTGATGGCGGCTAAATGGAGGGCTGTGGCGAAGAAGAAGAGTGATGAAGAAAGAAGAAAGAGAAAAAAAGGAAAAAATGAAGCTAATAAAAATAAAAACAAAAATGAAAATAAAGATGAAAAAATTAAGACTTAAAACATCACACGTGTGTTTCATGTAAATTTTTATAGATACGTTTGAATGATTAAAATTTCATGAATATATATGTAAATTGTAATGAATAAAAAAAATGTAACAATCACAAAATAAGAATAAAAACTTATGCCAATAAAACATTCATAAAACACTAAATTAAGAAGTCTAATGGGGGGATAAAGACAAAAAGAAACAGATTTAAGAAAAAAAATACAACATAGACATTATTCTTATAAGACTAATGTATATATAATGAAAAATAAGTACAAAATTAGTACATAACTCTCTGAGTTTTTATCAATTCCTTCAATATCCTATCAAATTTCAAGAGTCTTCTTCATCTAGTTTAACTATAGAATAAAAATAATAACCTAATAGAAGTTGAATTTATATAGATAGAGTAGTAGGAATATCAAAAGATATCTTACAGTTTTAGTTTAAATATTTGGAGGTTATGAATATGAAAAATGAGAGTTATGACCATTAAGAGTATAAAATAAAAGTTGAATAAGTAGTCACTGACATCTAATTAAATTTATACAATCAAATATTTAAATATTTTATAACAATTTAATTTATATAAGAGATGAAATCATAATTCAACTTTCTATCTTTTTTATTCATATTGTTAGTAATATACTAGTTTCTGACAACATGCGTTGCACGTTTATTTTTTACTATTGTTTAACAATTTAAAATTGTTCTATCAAATAGAACATGTTTAAATCAAAAATATTAATTTTACCAATTATATTTCATGTATCAACAAAAATAAATAAAAAGGGATTGCTCATTTGGCATCAAGCAAAAAGTATGTGAAATTAATTAATATAATATAGTCTCCTTTAACTTTGTGTAAGTCTTTTTTATGATCTAAATATCAGTGATAACCTTTTATAGTCATAAATGAATATTAAAAATACATGCACACTTATTCATTAGAAGGGATAGAGTGAAATATTTATATTATTTAAGGTTCTAAAATTAAAAGACAGTATTATCAAAATTATACAAGACTAAAAGCAATTACATTTAAAATATAAGACTTACAGATATATAATTAAAACACTGAACTTCATACATATATCTATTTCAAAAGCTCATAATAATAGCTAAAGATTACAACAGCACAATGAGTTTAATAGAAATGCAAAAGAAATTAGAAACAACAATAATCTTCATGATGGAGGATATATATCGAAAGAGATACGAGGACTTAGGCATGTCTAAAAAGAAGTCTTCAAGTTCCTCTCCCCACCTCATGTATTCTATTTTTTTCATGTTTTTTTTTGCCTATCATAGATGGAATAGTTTTTTGATTATCAGTTCAATGACAATATCTTTCATTTTAAATGGTTATCACCTAATTATTAAATAGTAGTAAAAATGTCTGTTTAAAATTCTATATTTTTGAGTTCTAAAATAGTCTTTAATATATAGATAGATGGAAAGTTGAAAAATACAAATCATAGTTAGACATAATAAGAGAATTAACATTACTACTAATAATTATTGATTTGAACTTGGAATCTAGTCTAGTTTGAATGAATAATTAAAAAGATGAAAAAAAAAATCATTGTAATTAGTAATAAATTGAGGCAATTACAAGTCATCTCAATAATGTATTACTAATTCATTCATATATAACACACTTTTAATATCTTAGTAATAATAAATCAAATAAATAACATCAGTGGCATTAATCGGATAAATGGCGGGTCACTCTTTTCATATGCCAGTAATTATTCTAGGATATACATGTACAATTAAAATATATCTTTTCACATTCCAAACATTTAATTGTTTCCTTATATTTTAATAAGAATTAATTTAAGGAAATGCAAAAGTCATCTACACTTTTATTAAAATGATACAATTTAATATTTAAACTAAATAATTAAATGCTTTATAACATTTTAATTTATATAAGGGTAAAATTTTAATTCAACATTTAACTTTTTTTGTTCCCTCTTATTATAATATATGATGATAGGTCTTAGTTTAATTGGGTTATTATGTATTTTCTCTTAATAGAAATAGTTGGAGTAGGTATAAGTAAGCATTTTTTAATTAATTAAAGATTGTAACAACACTCATTCAATTACTTTTTACATAATTAAATGGTGAGACCCATAATCTATATTATTGAAATAAAAATGAAGTACAGTCCCACTAAAACAAGAGATAGAGCTAGATAAAAACAATACAAAAGTAAATAAAAAGACAACAAAACCTAAAAAGGCAGTCAAACAGGAAAGGAAAAGATATCACCTTCTTGGAGTTTTCATATCAATTTCGCCGTCGTGGCTTTAACTCTGATCAGTTGACCATCATAATTGTGAAATCTGGGTTTTCCCAATCTCATATCGACATAAGATTCCCTTAATGAATATTAAGTTCATATGAACTTTAAGATTACGTCGACGTATCAAGGAGTTTATATAGATACTTAGAGAATGATAATGAATTCAACAAGCAAAAAGCACTACCGCTGCAAAGACTCATGCCCCAATTGCTCTACAATAGAGTTGTAATTCACTAGTTATTCCAGATGCTCGCCAAAGTTGAAAAAACCCACATGTTATTTGTATTTCTCGGGAACCCCCGCCTACGTCACCATTTAATATTTCTTGGCCTACTATTGGCCAAACCACCTAGGCACTAGGCCCAATGTGAGTTGGATCACTTAGCCACGCTTCATAATTAGAAAAACGAGCACCATAGAAATACATGCCGCTCAGCCAAAGAAAGATGATAGAGAGTTGACCGAAATGTACACTAAATACTTTTCGAGAGATCTCCTCCAAATCACTGGTATGGCTATCGAAATCGTGAGCATCAGCATGTAGGTCCCAGATCCAAGTGGTAATATCAATCCCTTTAGCTATTGTTCTTGAGAAATGACCCGGTCTGGACCATACCTCGAAAGAAGTTTTTATGGGATTCCTATTTACCAAAATTTTAACTTCTGATTCCGGCAAACGAATAATCATTGAGTCCTCCTCTTTCCGGACAACACATACAAAGACGTGCCAATAGTCAAATAATTAGTGAACCTTAGAGATAGAGAGATATTTCTATAATTAGTTCGTTTCTCTTCTATTTTTCTATCTCCTATCTAGTTTCTTTAGTTATTTACTAGAGCAATTATGATCTGAAAGTCGAAATCGTGAGCATCAGCATGTAGGTTCCAGATCCAAGTGGTCGTATCAGGACCTTTAGCTATTGTTCTTGAGAAATGAGTCGGTCTGGCCCATACCTCAAAAGAAGTTTTTATGGGATCCCTATCTACCAAATTTTAACTTCTGCAATTTCGGCGAACGAATAATCATTGAGTCCTCCTCTTTCAGGACGATACATACAAAGAGACCTGCCAACACTTAAATAATTAGTGAACTTTAGAGATAGAGAGATATTTCTATAATTCGTTTGTTTCTCTTTTATTTTTCTATCTCCAATCTTTCTTTAGTTATTTACCAGAGCGATTATGATTTGGAAGTCGATCCGGGCAAGTGTTCGGATCTATTATGGCATAGCTTTGAGGTGCTCAACGGACCTTTTAACCTTTTAAAAACTTTTTTGGGCTTTGAATTGATCCAAAAATGACTTTTTTGTGCTACCTAGTGTATATTCATAGAAGTTACTAAATGGGGCTCTTTAATTTTTTACCTAGAAGATTTTAATAACTTTAACTCTATTAAAAATCACGCGAATAGCCAATAGACATTACTAAGAGACATACCCGGTATATATATATATATAGTGATTCGAAGGTTTCTTTATTAGTTTTAATAATATTTTGTTTAATTCAATAAAAAGAAGTCTTTTTGTATTCTATCTGTGTATCCTTTTTTATTCCTAAAAAGTAGCAGATGAAATAGTAGTGAAATAGAAGGCATAGAGGGGAGATAATAAATTATGTGATTGGGTCTTTTAAAAGCAAAGGAATAATCCATTTTTTTCGTTAACTGATTTGATGGATCCAACAAATAATTAATTATAACAAATATCTAAATTCTAAAGGAAAATATAAAATACTAGACTAAGATTCTAAATAAAGGATAATAAAGCTTTATATCCATAGAAAAGTTGCTAGGCATTTTTATTATCTCTTATTTTGACTTCTATGAAGTTTCGTTCTTTGCTACAGCAGATAAAATCATTGTTTTAGACGATGCATATGTAGAAAGCCTATTTGGTACTAGTAGTTACATTACTAGATTTTGCTTTTTTTCTTTCTATAGTGGAGATAGTCGCACGTAATGAAAGATCACGGTCATATTATTAAAATCTTGTGGTAATAATGGGTTTCATTCTAATGCTCGAAAATAATATTCCATAGCTTTCGTATGTTCTCCATTACTTGTGTGGATAATCCCTATATTATGTTCTCCATTACTTGTGCGGATAAGCCCGATATTGTAGAGTATATAACTTCGATCATAGGGATCAATTTCTAGTCGCATAACTTCATAATAATTCTGCAAAGCTTGCGCGTAATTTCCTTTGTATTGAGCCGACATCCGTTACGGTCGTCATTCAATTGAAAGAATCTCCGTTCCAGAATCATACGTGAGATTTTCACTTCATACGGCTCCTCCCTTATTTGCATAAAGAGAATAATACATAGAATCCAAAAAGATTCAACCACGAAAATATTATCATTATGAACTCAGCAGGGCTAGTGTTTTTACAAGAAATTTCTAGCCAACCTTCCTGCAAGAGATTCTTGATTAATATCCAGCCTATTGGGACTAGATAGAAATGATAAGATAACTCCCACAATTTCATTGTTTTTAACGCCTCCTAATATCCATGAATTCGTCACTTCAATAAACATCAGTGGTTATACGGGTATCTAAAAGACGAACGAGGTGGATGTTTCTTGTCCAAATCATTCTTTTAGTCCCAAGCCCGCTATGAAAAGAGCTGACTTAGAACTAAGTTTTCGTGTTGTTGATTCCTAGGTGTGAGCTTTTTCCTTATGCTGCCAATTAGCGCTAGTAGATTAGGATTGATCTGTAATACAGAACCTCTAGGCGTAACCTTTCGCTTAATAATAGAATTTATTATTGCAACATAGCATTTGAGGTTGCATTAATCAAGGATACACGACAGAAGGAATTGTTCTATTTCCAAACTTCACCTTCAAAAAGCGTAGATTTTTTTCTCTCGAATCATGTGTTTTTTTTCCTTGTAAGACTGATAGAAATGAATAAATATAAAATCAAAAAAAAATAAACAATTTGCACCATCTCTGTAATATATAAATGCCTCGTTTTCTCCGAAAGTTGTTGGAATTACTCGTAATAAGATATCAGCTACAATTGAAAAGGTCTTATCAATAAAATTTCCATTTATCCGTGATTTAGGAATAGGTAGCAATCCATTCCACAACCTCTTCTCATTACCTCTCGTGGGAGAAAGATGCCACAAAGAAAAGAATTGTATAGTACGAAATAACATAAAAACTTCTTTTTTTTAAAAAAACAAAAAATATGAATCCTCTATTCCAATTGTTCCTTTTTGACAGGAATCGAGAAGAAATAAGAAATATTTCAATGCGATTCTATTTCATACTAATGTAGTAGTATAGGAACTATTCCGATTTCGGTGAAGTTACAAATTAGAAAAACTTGAGAAATTTTGATTGAATCATGACATAAATTACAAAGAAGAAAAAAGATGGACTAATCATTCTATGATGAAAATAGAATAACTGCCAATTTTGTGTACATAACGGGTATACACTATACAATCGAATCTACATTTTTGACGAATTTCTATTCTAATAGAGGGGTAG